>PITA01016486.1:0-46459 GCA_004023965.1 Spilogale gracilis
CTTGGGGCACCTGGGTGGCTCAGTTGGTTGAGCGACTGCCTTCTGCTCAGGTCATGATCCTGGAGGCCTGGGATCAAGCCCCACATCGGGCTCCCGGCTTAGCGGGGGCTTGCTTCTCCCGCTCTCAGTCTCTCTGCTTGTGTTCCCTTTCTAGCTGTGTTTCTCTCTGTCAAATAAATAAATAAAATCTTTAAAAAAAAATGAAATCTTGCCATTTGCAACCACATGGCTGGAACTAGAGGGTATTAAGCTAAGCAAAATAAGTCAGAGAAAAACAATTACATGATCTCACTCACATATGGACTTTAAGGAACAAAATGGAGGGTCATAGGGGAAGAGAGGGAAAAATAAAGCAAGACGAAATCAGAGAGAGACAAACCATAAGAGACTCTAAATCATCAGAAACAAACAGCGGGGGGAGGGGATAACTGGGTGACGGACATTAAGGAGAGCATGGGATGTCATGGGCACTGGATATTTTGTAAGACTGATGAATCACTGAATTCCACCTCTGAAACTAATAATACATTATATGTTAATTAATTGAATTTAAATTTTAAAAAATGTTTAAAAATACAGTAACGACTTTGAAAAGAAAAAGCCAAAACACAACAACTAAATCAAACTCCTCATAGATTGATCACGTACAAGAGGCTCCCTTTCGGGTTCTAGCTGTATGCTGGGGCTGCGGGTCCTGGCTGCCCTTCCCCTTTCAGAGGCGCCTACAGAGGGTGAGATCCAGGCTTCTGGGGCTTCTGCTGCTTCATGGGCTGTGGCTTCAGGCCCAGAGTTGGGAGCTGGAGGTCCCCCACTTCTGTGAGCCAACAGGTCGTCCTTGTCACCGACCCTGGGATGGGGGCAGGAGACTTGATCTTAACCCCTGCTCTGCCCCTGGCTTTCCCTTGAGCTTGAAGTGAGCCATGGTATTCCTCTGGATGTGTTTCCCCTCATAGAGAAGATAGGGAGGGAGGGATTTCTGCCTGTGGGAGACTTGATTCTCTCTTCCCCAGAATCCTGGCACCCCTCAGACCTTTACCTTTCCTCCCCTCTCAGGTCACCACCAGAGCAAAGAATACATAAACATCAACCCTCTGAAGAAGCTACCCAGCCTCAGAGATGGGAAATTTATCTTATCTGAAAGGTCAGTCTTCCCTGGGGTCCCCACCCCACCACCTGCTCCTCCCAGGAGACTCATGTGGAGCTGACCTGCTGGTGCTCATTGCCTATTTACTGTAATCAGTTTTATATGTACACCAAAGTAGAGTGAATACCAACTGATGAGGAGTATAGCGACCTCTGCATGGCACCATCACCCCATTCCAACCGTGGTCCACTTGGGGGGCCCGTTTTTCCGTCACCTGTAACCCACGCTATTCCCCTGCCTGTCAGTCACCCCGTCAGTTCATCCATACATGTTTAGGAATATACTTTCTTTTTTCAGTGCCAAGAAAGAAGAGGAGATTTTATTAAACACGGTAACAGGACTCCTTAGGGATATACTTTTAAGAGATAAGGGCTCCTTAAAAAAAAGCATCAGGAGGCATCTGGGTGACTCAGTTCAGCACCTGCTTCTTGGTTTCAGCTCAGGTCATGATCTCAGGGTTGTGAGATCGAGCCCTACCTTGGGCTCCAAGCAGGGTATGGAGCCTGCTTGGGATTCTCTCTCTCCCTTTCCCTCCACCTCCTTTTTTTAAAAAAAGATTTTATTTATTTATTTGACAGAGAGAGACACAGTAAGAGAGGGAACACAAGCAGGGGGAGTGAGAGAAGGAGAAGCAGGCTTCCCGCCGAGCAGGGAGCCCGATGTGGGACTCCATCCTGGGACCCTGAGATCATGACCAGAGCTGAAGGCAGACACTTACCCGACTGAGCCACCCTGGAGGCCCTGCCTTTGCATTTTTTTTAAAGTATTTTCCACACCCAAGTTGGGGCTTGAACTCAGGACCCTGAGATGGAGTTTTTCATGCTCTGCCCACTGAACTGAGCAGGTGCCTCTTGCGTTTGCATTTTTGTCACGGTTGAAGAAAGCGAGTCCTTTGTCCTGTGGAGTTTCCCACAGTCTGAGTTTTGGCGATCACATTCTCATGGTGTCATGTTTACATGGCTTTCTTGTCCTTTTATTTCCTGTAAACTGCTCATTGGAAATAGAAGTTTGGTAAGATTCAGAGCTGGCTTTTTCAGGCTGCTTCCGAGCTGGTGTCCTAGGTTTAAAGCACATCTCCCAAGTGGACCGCAGGACCTTGGGGGGCCCAGGGCCTGGATTCTTTTCCCCAGGCTGCTGTCACAAATCATTGCTGACTGAAGGACTTTGAACCATAGAAATATAATTTTTTTCCACAGTTCTGGAGGTTAGAAGTGAGCATTGAGGTGTCAGTATGCCAGGGAGTCTGGGGAAGCTTTGTGCAGGCCTCTGTCTTAGTTCCGGAAGCCTCGGACATTCCCTGGCTGGGAGAGGCCGTCTTGCCTTCCATCCCTGAGCCTCTCTGTCCAAATTTCTCCATTTGGTGAGAACACAAGTCATATGGGATTAGAGCCCACTCTAAAAACCTCATTTTATTTTCCCTTTTATATTTATAAGGAATCTCTACACCCACCATGGGGCTCAAGCCTCAGGTCAAGAGTCACATGGTGTTCCGCGGACCTAGACAGGCACCCTCTAAGACCTCATTTTAACTTGATTACCTCTGTAAAGACCCAGTTTCCAAATCAGGCTGCATTCTGAGGTCCCGGGTGTTAGGATGTCAACACATCTTTAGGGACACAGTTCAACCCATAACAGTGTGTCCCTTGGGCCCCCCAAATTCATGCCCTTCCCATGTGCAAAATATATTCACTTCATCCCAACATCTCCAGATGTCTTAATCACTGTGGCATCACCTCGTAGCCCAAAATGCCACTGTTCACATTATCCAAATAAGGTATGGGTGGGATTCAGTTATGATCCATCCTGGGGCAAAGTTCTGCTCTCTCTCTGGGTAAGCCAGATGACAAGCTGTCCTGCTTCTAAAACATAATGGCAACGGGCGCCTGGCTAGCTCAGTCGGTGGAGCACGTGACTCTTGATCTCAGGGTCTTGGGTTCGAGCCCCACATTGGGTATTGTAGGCATCACTTAAAAATAGCCATAAAAAGGGGCGCCTGGGTGGCTCAGTCATTAAGCGTCTGCCTTCGGCTCAGGTCATGATCCCGGAGACCCAGGATCGAGCCCCGCATCGGGCTCCCTGCTCGGCAGGAAGCCTGCTTCTCCCTCTCTCGCTCCCCCTGCTTGTGTTCCCTCTCTGGCTGTGTTTCTCTCTGTCAGATAAATAAAATCTTAAAAAAAAAAAATACAATCGGGGGATATCACAGGATGGATATGCCCCTTCCCTAACAAAGAAATAGGAAGGGGGAAAAAAGCTCACACATTCCAAACAAGTCTGAAACCTAGCAGGGTAAATTGCTTAACATTTTAAGGCTTGAAAATCATCCTTGTTGGCTCTTTGCTCTGACCCTTGGGCTGTCAGGGTGGTGGCCCCACTCTCTGGAACCAGTGAGACCGAAACTTGGCCCCTACCCGTGCCACCCCGATTCGGGCCTGCTGGTGGCAGGACAGCCCCACTGAGTCCGGGGACCCTCCCCTCCCCACCCCCTCCAGCCAGGGGGATGTGGGCTAGTCTAGATGGGCAGAATGTTCCCTGCCCATCTCCCTGTCCATTTGTCTGGGAAAGGGTCAGCTCCTCCTCCTCAGGGTATCGGATCTTCCCGGGGAAGGACAAGCATGGGCCTAATCTGAGCCGTACTCGTGTCTGCGGACCACTCGCTGGCCAGGGCACTGGGACCTGTGACTGTCCGCTCCCCCCTCCGCGCCCCATGAGAATCACTGGATTAAAGATGACAGAGCAGATCCCTGTGAGAAGAGTTGGTGAGAGGGGGCTGGACAGACAGAAGGCCAGGCGCCCATTCCAGGGTCATCCCAAGAACTGGGATACCAGCCAGGCACCTGCCCCCCAAGAGATGGGGCTCCTCCGGTCACAGCGAGCTCTGGGCTGCAGCAAGGAGAGTTCAGGAATATGCTGGTGGGCCCCCCTTGGCCCGGGAGCTCCCGGGTGGGGGTCTTGGAAGGCTGATGCCAAGAATGAGCATCGAGAGCCCAGCCCCAGGTACAGGACAGAGAGACACAGTGTGGCAGTGGGGGTTGTGGGCTCGGGCAGAGTGACACAGGCTGTGGACGCGTTGGGAGGAACCAGCAGGACTGAGAGCCCCTGGACGGTCTTCCCAGAATAGTCATGACCCAGGATTGGTCACCAAGGGTGGTGTTCCCAGAGGTCACAAAATGGGGAGGGATATCGAGCCAGAGAGCTAGCCTCTAACGGCCCCTCAGGCTTTTTGGGGAGGTTAGGGACCATGCTCTTGTCTCTGCTGCCCATTCACTCTCCTCCCCACCTGACTCTATCCATCCCCTCCACACCCCCCGGTCTGTCTGGCCAAGGTCCAGCACTATGACGTGGGGTCAAGAACAGTGGCGGGGCTCGGGCTCGGGCTCGGGCTCAGGTGTGGGGCGATATTGGGGCAGGGGGAGGAGGGTGGGCGGGGCAGGCATCAGCTCCTTGGACTTTGATGTCATATCAGACTCTGGCTCAGGACTCTCCAGGGCTCCAGATGTCCTAGACACCTCAAACGCCTGTGTCCACTTCCTGCCCCCACCAGCCAAGAGCAAGACCATCCCCCCAAATGGTGCCTCCCGTCTCTGCCCTCCCCAGACCTGCGGCCTCTACCCTCCCCAGACCTTCGGCCTCTGCCCTCCCCAGACCTCCGGCCTCTGCCCTCCCCAGACCTCCGGCCTCTGCCCTCCCCAGACCTCTGGCCTGTGCCCTCCCCAGACCTCCGGCCTCTGCCCTCCCCAGACCTCTGGCCTCTGCCCTCCCCAGACCTCTGGCCTCTGCCCTCCCCAGACCTCCGGCCTCTGCCCTCCTCAGATCTCCTCCTCCCAGTACCAGAGGGATCTTACTTTTCTTTTCTTTCATTTTTTTAAAAAAGATTTTATTTTACTTGACAGAGAGAGACACAGTGAGAGAGGGAACACAAGTGAGGGGAGTGAGAGAGGGAGAGGCAGGCTTCCCACCGAGCAGGGAGCCCGATGGGGGACTCGATCCCGGGACTCCGGGATCATGTCCTGAGCCGAAGGCAGACGCTTAAGGAAAGACTGAGCCACCCAGGCGCCCCTTCCTTTCTTTGGGCGAACACTATCCCAGAGTGTACTCACACTGCTTTCTTCATGCACTGGTTCATGGATGGGTGCTTAGATTGTTTCCCTGTCTTGGCTCTTCTCAACATCGCCACAGCGGATGTGGGGGTGTAGAGATCTTTTTCTTACAGTGTTTCTGTTTCCTTCTGATAAATATCCCGAAAAGGAGCTGCTGGATCCTACAGCCGTTTTATCTGGGAGCCTCCATATTGTTTTCCATAGCGGCTGCGTCAGTTTGCATGCCCCCCAACAGTGCAGAAAGGGTTCCTTTTTCCACCTCGTTGCCAACATTTGTCATTTTTTTTTTTCCCTTTGATGGCAGCCATTACAGGGGCATGAGGTGAATCTCATGTGGTTTTGTCTTGCATTTCCCTGCCGGGAGTGACGTTGAGCATCTTTTCATGTGTCTGTTGGCCATGTGGAGGTCTTCTCTAGAAAAAAGTCTCCTCGGGTCCTTTGGCCATTTTTGGTTGGAGTATTTGTTTTCTTGCTATTGAGTTGTAGGACAGAGGAATCTTTCTAAAGTTCAAGGTGGATTTTCTCCCCCTCCTGCTTACATAACCATGACCTTGAGGATTAAGTCCATAGCCTCCTGCACCTCCAAGGGCCTCTCTGGGTGGCCTTCCCTGTCTCTGACCAGTCTTCCCACCCTTCTTCTGCTCACACTTTTTCCTTTTCTCCAAACTGCTACCTCTTACCCCTGAATTCCCGCACATGTTGTTCCCCATCAAAACTGCCCTTCCTGATGCTGTCCACCAACGTCCATCCAACCCCACTGGCCGTCCTTTTGCACTCACTGACTGATGGACAGTGCCTTTCTTAGCGCCCTTTGGTCTTATCCTTCCCCTAGGAGATGCCAGTGCCTAGGGTCCATCTCTGGCTGGAGGTCCTGCCTCGGAACCAGGCCACGCTGGGGTAGTGGGCGGAACAGGATTGGGGGAGGCAAGAGCAATGCCCCTGGCTTTTCCCTTCCTGCAGCGTGGCCATCCTTTTCTACCTGTGCCGCAAGTACAGCGCACCCTCGCACTGGTACCCTCCGGACCTGCACACACGCGCCCGCGTGGATGAGTTCATGGCCTGGCAGCACACCGCCATTCAGCTGCCCATGAGCAAGGTCCTCTGGATCAAGGTGAGCGCGGCCAGGGCTAGCCCGACCCCCGGGGAGTTCAGGCAAGTCTCCCCCCCCTTCCTGAGCCTCATTCCTTGGTTCCTCTCCTGCCTGCCTTCCAGAGCTGATGGGAGGGTGAAATGAACCACAGGGTATGAAAAAGTCTTGTAAAAACAAAAGGAAGGGCACCCAGGTGGAGTTTGTATTACTCAAGCTGGGATGGGATTCAAGAAATTTCGTTCTGAATTAGAAAACATCTGAGTCAAAGGGCCCATAGAGACCCCCAAATCTGAAGATGACCAATAGCCCGTACATGTACATTACTTCTTATTTCATGCCTGTGACGGACATCACTGACCAACCACAGGATTACCTCCTGCTGGAATCTCCAAATTCTTCTGAGCAATGGCTCTAGGTAAACTCTACCAACCAGAGCCACTAAGAGAGGGGAGCCTACTTTATGTCCTTGGTTCTATCCAACACTTCTCCCGCAGACAAGGAGGCAGAAGACCGGAGGGTCATATGGGAGCTAGAGTGTAGCCTCCTCTTCCCTCCTATCCCCCACCCTGGCCAGTTGCTGATCCCAATGATCACGGGTGAGGAGGTTCCGGCTGAGAAGACAGAGCAGATGCTGGTTGAGGTGAAAAACAACATGCAGCTCTTCGAGGAGAAGTTTCTGCAGGACAAGATGTTCATCACTGGGGACAACATCTCACTGGCTGACCTGGTGGCCCTGGTGGAGATGATGCAGGTGTGGAGTGGGGTTGATGAGGGCACAGAGCCTGGGCACAGGTGAGACTGCTCTGTGACCGCTGGGGCCATAGCTTGAGGACAGGCTGGTGAAGGAGGAGACAGGGAGGACCGTGGGAGCTGGTTGCAGTGTCTGGACTCCACCTGGGGTAACAGGAAGCACAGATTTTGAACCAAGGAGGACAATGATTATCCATACTTCACAGTGACTTTTGAGCATGGGGAGGGGCTGGAGGACAGGCCCAGGACAGAGAGAACACAACATCTCTCAGCGAGTCAGCCAGGATCCTGGATGCCTCCTCCTCCCATTGGACTCTCCAGGAAAAATACAGAGGCCTCCAAAGTGTCCTTCTGTATGAGTGCTTCTTTCCTAGAGCTCCTCCAGACTTATAGCTGTGCAGAGCAGCTCCCAAGGCTCGGGGTCTGGGAGCATCTGCTGTGCGTTTGGGGGGCATAACATACCTGGGCGTGGGGCATTTATGCGGTTTCTACATGCAGGGGAGGGTGGCCAGTCCTGACCTAGCTGGTGTGCAGGATGGCCAGTTTAGAACCTGGCCGATGTCTTGAGAGGCCAACAGTATACCAAGTGTCCATGTTAGTTCCCGGTCAGGGTGAAGGGCAGAGCATCGCCAGGAGAAGACCACTGCAGTTTTTCTGTCCCAGGTGGTGCCGTCCCCTACATTTCACATCCTATCCCTTACATTTCACCCACACCACTCCAAGATTCTTGGGTGTATGTTTCCAGGCCCTGTGCCTGATCACAGAGGAAGGTCAATGTAGAGGAAAAAGAACTGAATTCTTCCCACCCTCATCTGAGAACAAGGAATTTTCCAGTAGAAGGCGGGGCCCATGGAAAGTTTCATGCTGGAGAGGTGGGAGCCACCTGGGTCAGGTGTCACTTCAGAGAGGGATTCAGGAGGCTCGTAGCAAGACCAGTGGACAAGAACCTTGGAAATGCTGATCTTCCAATGCTCACTCCACGTCTGTCACACAGCATCGGACCTCTTGTTCAGGCCTGGGGGTGGGGTGGCTCACAGACTCACTCTCTGTGGGAAGCAGATGGGGAGAGCCCCCAAGGATGTAGGAAGAGACCCAGGTGGGGCTGTCCCCCCCGCTTGCCCTCCTTCTCCCGGGTGACCACTCTCCCTCTTCGTCTATCTACAGCCCATGGGAAGCAACTATAATGTCTTCCTTGGTAGCTCCAGGGTAGCTGAGTGGCGCATGAGGGTGGAGCTGGCTCTTGGCTCCCGCCTCTTCTGGGAGGCGCACGACCGGCTGATGAAGCTGGCAGAGTGGGACTGTTCAACGTTGGATCCGATGGTCAAGGAGAAGATCTGCGAGTTGCTGCACAAGTTCAAGTAGAAGCAGCCATCCTGCAGGGCCCAGCAGGCTCAACCCTTTTGAGCTTCATTCCTTAGAGGAGATGTTGAAAACAACTCCATTTCTTTGATTAATAAAGTACTATAACAGCCACCATGGCTGCTGAGCCTGGGACAGTTGGCATGAGCATAGGGTATATATGGTGTGGGAGAGGGTGGTGCTCATGGGTCCTCCAAGGTTCTAAAGAGTTTAAAAACTAAAAATTAAATACAATTAAGGGTGCCCTGCTGTCTCAGTTGGTAGAGCTTGCAAATCTTGATCTCAGGGTCATGAGTCCGAGCCCTACGTTGGGCATAGAGCTTGCTTAAAAAAAAAAAAATCCACTGGGGGTGCTTGGGTGGCTCAGTCAGTTAAGCATCTCACTCTTGATTTTGGCTCGGGTCATGATCTCAGCATTGTGAGTTGAGCCCTGCATTGGGCTCTGTGCTCAGTGCAGAGTCTGCTTGAGATTCTCTCCCTCCCCACTGCCTCTCTGTCCAGTCAAGCACATTTGCATTTACACTCTCTCTCAAATAAATAAATATATAAATGTTAAAAAAAATCAACTGGACTTAATATAACTTAGAAAATAAATATGATTAAATTATCAATAATAATAGTTGATGAATTCAATACTCCATTCTCAATAATGGATGACACAAGACAGGAGATCGTCAAGGAAATAGAGGACTTGAATGATGCTGTAAACTAATGGACCTACCAGATATATACACAGACCACTCCACCCAGTGACCACAGAATACATGTTCTTTTTTTTCTTTTAAAGTTTATTTATTTATTTTTTAGTAATTTCTACACCCAACGTGGAGCTCAAACTCACAATCCCAAGATCAAGAGTTGCATGCTCTTTCAACTGAACCAGTCAGGCACCCCAGAATACACATTCTTCTCAAGTGCACATGGAATATTCTCCAGGATAGATCATATGTCAGGTCCCAAAATAAATCTCAATGAATTTAAACAGATTGAAGTCATATCATCTATGTTCTTGGAACATAATGGAGTGAAATTAGAAAAAGAATAGAAGGAAAACTAGAAAGTTCACAAATATTTGGAAATCAACATATTCTTAAATAACCACTGAAGAGCTAGAAAATACCTCTAACACATGAAAACAAAAATACAGGGGCACTTCGGTGGCTCAGTCAGTTACGCATCTGCCTTCTGCTCAGGTCATGATCTCAGGGTCTTGGGATTGAACCCACAGGGAGCTCCCTTCCCTTTCTCCCTCTGCCAACCTTTCCCCTTCATGCTTTCTCTCTTTGTCCCTCCCCTCTCTCATGCCCTCTTGCTCCCTCATTCTCTCAAGCAAATAAAATCTTAAAAAAAAAGAACACTAAGCCTTTACAAACTCTTCCAGAAAGGAGGAGGAGGAGAAGAAGAAGAAGAAGAAGAAGAAGAAGAAGAAGAAGAAGAAAAGAAGAAGAAACATTTTCTATCTGATTCTATTGTTACTTGGCAGAGAACTAGTTCTGAATTCAGGTTTTGCTTCTGGCTGCTTGAAGATCAATACTTGAGACACAAATGATGGTGGAAAAGGAGAGGTTGCTTTATTCAGGAAGCTGGGACCTGAGAAGATGGCAGACAGACATCTTAAAGGTCATCTTCCCCATCCAGGTGAAGCCAGAGGGTTTTAAATGGGAAGGCAAGGGAGGAGGGAAAGGGTTACATAGAGGAGATGCAAGTGCCCAGGTGGCTAGTCCTATGTGGACATGACCCTGGAAAAACTTGTTGGCATCACAGACAGCTGTTTTTGAATGTAGTCAGGCTTTATCTTTTGGGAAAGTTTGGTCTTTCACTCCTCATGGCCAGTGGTCTGCAAATCGCAAGGAAAGTTCTGCTACAGATCAAAGGACTTAGGTCAGCAAGCAAGGAGTGCATAAGCTTCAAGACTGGTTGGAATGCTATTACACTAGGAAGCCAGCATGACCCTGAAATCAAAACCAAGTAAAGAGCACAAGAAAATAAAATTACATGGCAACACCCCTTCTAGATGTAGGTGCAAAAATTCTCAACAAAATACCAGCAAATCATATCCACAGTATATTAAAAAGATTACATATCATGACCAGGAATGCAAGGATGGTTCAACATAGGAAAATCAATCCCTATAACACACAATGCTAATAGAATAAAGAACAAAAATCCCATGATTATCTTAATAGATGCAGAAAAAGCATTTGATGAAATCCAACAACCTTTCAGGGTAGAATTTCTCAACAAAGACTAGAAGGAAACTTCCTCAATTTGATAAAGGGCATTTATGAAAAACTCACAGCTAACGTCATACTTGTGGTGAAAGACTGAAAGTTGCCCCACCCCTAACAGGAACATAAAAGGATGTTCAGGTTCACCAGAGGGACAGATCAGATCGAGTACCCTCCCTCGCAGAGCTACGTGGGAAAACTATCAGATAGCATGATGTCAGTGCAATTCTGCCCCACTCCCTGGTTTCTTTATTTTCCTAGCTTTATTGAGGAATAATTGACAAATAAAAATTTTATGTATTTTAAGTGTATGGTGTGATGTTTTGATATACAAATACATTGTGAAATGCTTACCACAATCAAGCTGAATAACATATCCACCATCTCAATAGTAATCATTTTGTCATTGTTGTTGAGAACAAAGTGGATGTACTGTTAGCAAATGTTGAGTGTACCATGTGGTATTGTGAACTACAGTCACCGTGCTGTACATTTGATCTCTGTAACTTATTTGTCCCGCATATCTAAAACTTTGTACCTTTTGATGAACAGCCCCCCATTCTCCCATCTCCTGGTAACCATCTAGTCTTTGCTTCTAGTATTTCCATTTTTTAAAAAATTCCACATACAAGTGATATTTTTCAGTATTCATCTCTCTCTGTGTAGTTTATTCTACCTAGCATAGTGACCTCCAGGTTCATCCCTGTTGTTTCAAATGACAAGGTTACCTCTTTTTTAAGATTTTATTTTATTTTACTGATTTTTTTTTGAAAAAAGAATTTATTTGTTTATTTGACAGAGAAACACAGATAGAGAGGCAACACAAGCAGGAGGAGTGAGAGAGGGTGAAGCAGGCTTCCCGCCGAGCAGGGAGCCCAATGTGGGGCTCGATCCTGGGACACTGGGATCATGACCTGAGCCCAAGGCAGACACTTAATGACTGAGCAGCCCAGGCGCCCCAAGATTTTATTTTAAGTAATCTCTGCACCAAAGGTGGGGCTTGAACTCACAACCTCTAGCTCAAGAGTTATATACTCTACTGACTGAGCCAGCCCGAAGCCCCAAGATTACCTTCTTTTTAAGGCTGAATAATAATCTCGGTGTGTGTACATGTGTATACGTGTGTATATATATTCCAATAATACTATATTTATCTATAATGAAATATCTATCTAGATCTATGTCTCCTAATGTCCCTACAACGGAGTCTAGAGACTAGAGAGGGGACCTCTCATGCCATAGTACTTGATGTCAATTACAGAGAGAATTGTCAGTTACAGACCCCAACAGGAAAAGATGTCCAGTGCTTCTCCTATAAGAAATCCATTACCCCAGGGGCACCTGGGTGGCGCAGTCAGTTAATCGTCTGCCTTTGGCTCAGGTAATAATCCTGGGGTCCTGGGATCGAGTCGCATTGGGCTGCCTGCTGAGTGGGGACCTGCTTCTCCCTCTCCTCCTCACTCGTGCTATCGCTATTTCGGTCTCTCTCTCAAATAGAAAGAAAGAGAGAGAGGAAGGAAGGAAGGAAGGAAGGAAGGAAGGAAGGAAGGAAGGAAGGAAGGAAGAAAGGAAGGAAGGAAGGAAGGAAGATGGGGCACCTGGGTGACTCAGTTGTTAAGCTCAGGTCATGATCTGGAGTCCCAGGATTGAGCCCTGCATCAGGTTCCCTGCTCGGCGGGAAGCCTGCTTCTCTCTCTCACACTGTCCCTGCTTGTGTTCCCTCTCTGGCTGTGTTTCTCTCTGTCAAATAAATAAAATTTGAAAAAAAGAAAAAGGAAAAGAAAAGCAAGCAAGAAATCCCTTAGCCCAGTAACACAGCCAATGAGAAACCTCATCACCCTGAATTCTTGTTTTTCTCCAATGGACTTTTGTTCAAAACAACCCGTCCCCACATCTTCCTTCTTAATAAAATACCATTCCTCCCTATCATTTGTGGGATTGGTGTGTAGTTTTTGCCCTAGCTTGCATGTCCTGAGTTGTAGTTCTCTGTTATTACTGAATAAACTCATTTTTGCTAGTAAAAGAACTCTATTTTGATGGTCAACAATTTCTGACCAGCTCACGGTCAAGGCTGCTGCTGCTGCTCTAAGGACCACAACGTGAGCAGCAAGTACCTGCATCACACAAACTCCTCAATGGGAAAGCAGGTTTTTTTCCATAAAGATATTTTTGTTTTTTAAGATTTTATTTATTTGACAGAAACACAGTGAGAGAGGGAGCACAAGCACGGGGAGTGAGAGAGGGAGAAGCAGGCTTCCCACCCGGCAGGAAGCCCAATGCGGGGCTCGATCCTGGGACTCCAGGATCATGACCTGAGCCGAAGGCAGTTGCCCAACCAACTGAGCCACCCAGGCACCCCTCCATGAAGATGTTTAAATGTGCCTATGTTCTCTGCCAAAAATGGCAGCAGTTTAAGTGTCAAGGAGGTGAGATGCCCCAGGGGAAAGGTTGGCCCTAGGAGAGGGACCGCAGAGTAGCTCCAAGTCAGGTGCTCCTGTCACTGCCCAGAGCAGTGCCTTATATGGCTTTCTGAGCTCTTTGGACCCCTTGGACAGGACTGGCTACAAATGAAAGTGAGGGACCCCTTGATCAAAGATTGTTAAGAACTTGAAGATGGCAAGAGCCAAGCATTAAGGACACTGTGGGGCCCATTTTATGCAGGGGGTGCTGGGAAGTTGCACAGGTTGCACACTGATGAAAACTTGGAAGATGTGGTGGACAGACTCTAAACCAATCCCCCCGGGGCACCTGGGGGGCTCAGCCGGTGAACTGTCTGCCTTTGGCTCAGGTCATGATCTCAAGGTCCTGGAATCGAGTCCCATAGAGCGCTCCCTGCTCAGCAGGGAGCCTGCTTCTCCCTCTCCTTCTACTGTTTGTCCTGTTTGTGCTCTCTCATTCTGTCAAATAAAGTCGCTCAAAAAAATAAATAAACTGATCCCCCAATGACCTTACGTGGTATTCATTCTCACTCTTCTATGTTTATATAATCCCTTCCCCTCAAGTGTGTCCAGGGTTCACAACCTGCTTCTAAGTCCCAGAATGTGGCAATGGTGACGGAATGCCACTTCTGAGATTGTTTTGTTATACAAGACTCCATCTTGCTAGCAGACTTGCTCTAGAGACTTCCTTGCTGGCTTTGAAGAAGTAAGCAACCGTGTTAGGAGGTCCCAGGGGCAAGGATCAGAGAGCCACAGCAAGAAGCCAGCGCTCTGAGTCCTATCGCGGCAAGGAAATGAATTCGGCCAAAACCCCGAGTGAACTTGGAGGCAGGTCCTTCCCCATTTGAGCCTTAGATCAGAACCCAGTCCTAGCTGACACTTGGGTTGCAGCCTTGCTGAGGACCCAGTGAACCCCTGCCCATACCCCAACCCACAGAAAATATGAGATAATAAATATGTGTCGTTTTAAGACATTACGTTCATGGTAATTTGTTACGTAGCAGTAGTTAATGACTGCAGACGGTCTTCCTAACTCTCTAAAGCTCTTAGTTGGAAGGCGCCTTACAGGTGGTCTGGCTTGCTTCATTCTCACTCTTCCTCCCCAGGCTCGCAGGAGACTGCACTTCGAGAGTGTTCCGGCATTGATTGGGAGCATGCTGTCTAAAGGGCCTTTATCTCTTTTTGTACAAAATAATAAATCCTTCAGGGCGCCTGGGTGGCTCAGTGGCTTAAAGCCTCTGCCTTTGGCTCAGGTCATGATCTCAGGGTCCTGGGATCGAGGCCCGCATCGGGCTCCTGAGCAGGGAGCCTGCATCCTCCTCTCTCTCTGCCTGCCTCTCTGCCTACTTGTGATCTCTCTCTGTCAAATAAATAAATAAAATCTTTAAAAAAAATAAATCCTTCAGGCCTTTGTGACTTGGGTTATGTGAGTCAGATCCTAAGAAGAATATTAATCCTGGAATATGGACCAAATCCTGGAATATGGGGCCTTCAAGATTGAGGCTGAGCCCTAGACAAGATCCTACCCAGCTCCTCCTGGGGTCCCCCCTCCTGGGGGCCAGTGGGAAGTGGGGATCAAGTACCTGGCCTCCTCTGAGTGTCTAGCCCCATTTACAAACTTCAACATCTGAAATCTGAAGTTCTCATCCTTCCTTAAGTTTTTTTTTTTCAGTTGAAAATCATTATTACCAATATTTGTTTTCTTTGCAAAGAGTTTTCTTACTGTGCAGAAAACCTTATGTTCTTGTGGACGCAAGTTCAGTCGGACTAATGTTAGGCAATGACACTGATGTCATTTGCCCAGCCAGGTAGAATGTTCTGGGGGATTCTGGAGGAGTAAGAAACAGGCCTGGAACAGGCTCAGCAGGCGAGTCTGGGTGTGATGACTTATAAGGGCCCTGTAGCTTTCTAGCCTCCCCATGTCTGTTTGTCTATCTATCATCTATCAATCTACTATTGAGATATAATTGACAAAACACTGTGGAAGTTTAAGGTGTACAACCTGTTGATGTGATACATTTATATATTGTAACATGAGCTAACACTACTATGTCACCTAATTACCATTTTTTTGGTATGGAGAATAATTAGGATCTAGCCTCTTAGCAACTTTGAAATTATGATACAGTTGTTGTCTATATATTTTTAATTAATTAATTAATTTTAAAGATTTTATTTATTTATTTGAGAGAAAGAAAGAGTGAGATATAGCATGAGAGGGGAGAAGGTCAGAGGGAGAAGAGGACTCCCTGCCGAGTAGGGAGCCCAATGCAGGACTCGATACCGGGACTCTGGAATAATGACCTGAGCCGAAGGCAGTGGCTTAACCAACTGAGCCACTCATGTGCCTTGTTCTATATTGTTGACAACTAATGTTGTTGACCAATAATCATTATGTTGTGATGGATCTCCACAACTTATTAATCTTTTAGCTGCAAGTTTGTACCCTTACCCATTTTTCCAGTTTCCCCACCTCCCAGTCCCTGATAACCACCTTCTATTTCGCCTCTATGGGTCTGGCTTTTTTTAGTGTGAATTCACCGTATTTGTCTTTCTCTGTTGGACCTATCCCACTCAGCATAATGCACTCAAGGTCTGTTTAGGTTGTCACAAATGGCAGGATTTCCTTCTTTCTCATGGCTGAATAGTATTCCATTGTGTATATACACCACACGCTCCTTACCCATTCATCCGGGGACACTTAGTTGTTTCTATGTCTTGATTATTGTGAATAATGCTGCAATCAACATGGGGGTTCAACTATCTCTTTCAAATCCTGTTTTCATTTCCTTTGGATATATGCCCAGTAGTGAGATTGTTGGATCTCTCCCCATCATTTTATTTTATTTTTATTTACTTTTTAAAAGATTTTATTTTATTTATTTGTCAGAGAGACAGCACAAGCAGGGGGAGAGGCAGGCCGAGGGAGAAGCAGGCTCCCCACTGCGGGAGGAGCCGGATGCTGGACTTGATCCCAGGACCCTGGGAGTATGGTCTGAGCCGATGGCAGACCCTCAACTGACTGGGTGCCCCTCTCCCCATCATTTTAAAGATGGGGAAACTGAGGCCCAGAGCCGGAAGAAACAAATTCGCGGAGTGTGATGCACTGTGCTGGCAGGGGCAGGGAGATGGAAATTGCCAAATGACTGGGAATGCAATCAGAGCGCAGTGAGTTACCACAAAGTGCTAAACATAAGCCCCGAGGCTGTGCCACCTGCTCGTACCCCGGTCTCTGGAGTGTTCTTACGAACATGGAGTCTGGCGCCAGACTTTCTGGGTCCATATCACCTCCTGCCTCAATCTCAACATCTCTAAAATGGAGACCGTAGGAAATCCTGACCGCGATAACGTGTGCGAACCTTTAAGACAGCATGGTAAGGGAAATAAGAGAGTCACAAAGGACTGGGGACCCTCCGCGGGACCGTTGGAAGGGCGGCCAATGCGTCACCGCCCGGGCCCGCTGGGCCCCGCGCTCTAGGTCCCAACCCCTCAGACACGCCCTCAGTGCCCGGGTGCCCGGAGCCACCCAATGAGGGGTGGAGGCTGGGGGGGTGTGGCCCTGGGACCGAGTGCGTCCTCCCCGCGCTCCGCTGTGCGGGTCCCCGGGGTCGCGAGTCCGGTCCTGCCGCCATGGGGCTGGAGCTTTACCTTGACCTGCTGTCCCAGCCCTGCCGTGCCGTCTACATCTTCGCCAAGAAGAACCGCATTCCCTTCGAGCTGCGCCCGGTGGACCTACTCAAAGGTGGGCCCAGGCTTGGGTTTGGGCACCGAGAGATCGGGGAGGGACGGGGAGGCCAGATCTTGCTTAAGAGGACGCCCGGCGCCGACCCCGTCTTGAGGCCATTACGGAAAAGGTGAGCCATCGGGGAGATGTGAGAGTCGGGAAATCAGTCCCCCAAACTCTGCTCGCCCCCCGGCATAGACCACGCGGCTCGGCCAAAGCCGGGTGAAGGGGCCGGGATTAAGGAAGACCTGGTGAAGGAAAACAGGATGCACCTGGACTGGGAGAGAGGATCTTCAGAAAGGAGACGGGGGCAGGAGGGGGAGGGGGCTGAGGGGGCTGAGGGGGCCGGGCCTAGAGAGTGGGCAGAGCTGAGTCCCTCCTTTGTGGCCCCCAACTACTGAACTCCGCAACCGCCAGTCACCAGGGTCCGACTTTCCTGCCCAGCGCTGTGCCTCCGCCCGGGGCTGAGTTGGGCCCCCTTCTGTCCCCTCGGCCTTCTTGTTCCTACTGGGAGGGGCACCCCCGGGGGTATGCTGGGAGCTTGAAGGGAGACTGCAGGAGAAGCTGCTGCAGCATGCCCCCGGAGCTGGAGCGTTTGGGTCTCTGGCAGACTCCGAAGGCTCCAAGGACACGCCGAGGGAAGCAGAGACTACTAGGCCTTGCTCCGTGGGCAGGCAGGGTAACTCTACCTGGCTGAGCCTTACCCCCATCACTTTCCCACCACCATGGGCCCTTGCCTGCAAAGGGGGGATTTTTAGAGGGATTTCCCACTTGTCCTGCCTAGGGGTTACCTCTGCAGAGTACAGGGGACTGGGCCTGGGGACAAAGGAACATCCCAACCAGGCTAAAGGGTGCGGGGTGGTGTGTTTCACTAGGAGAGCAGGGCAGGGGTGTCTGGTGAAGGCGCAGTCTGAAGGAAGGGAAAAGGGAGGACAGTGGGTGTGTTTGAAGCTAGAGTGTTATGGCCATCATGTATGGTTTGGGGGAGTTTCCACCTGATCCTGGGATAATGGGGAGCCAATGAAGGCTGTTGAGCAGGATGGTGGATGATAAGCTTACATGCTCTTCAGAAGCTTCTCTCTGATAGCATCTTCGGGAGTAGCTTCCAGCCACATAAACTCAAGCGGACGCCAGGGGCCCAGGGAACACGAGGCTGCACCTTTTGGGGGCTGTGGGTGGGACTGCTCCAGCTCCAACAGAGCCTAAAGGCAGGGCCAGCAGTGTCCCCAGCTGCCAGGGCAGGGTGAACAAGGAAACACAGGAACTGGTAGAAGCTGTTTGCAGGTAAATAGATGCGGTGACAAAGCCATTTCCCTGTGTTTGCTGACCTCACCTTTGAGTCCACAGGGGGAGCGGCGCGGTAAGAAAGCAGAGCTCCGTTCAGGGGACTGCCCACTGTGCTCTGGCAGGCTGGGCCCCCTGAATGTGAACTCCCGAGGCCGGGGATGGCGCAGAGGTGGTGGGCGGGGGGGCGTGTGGAGGCCCAGAGGAAGCATCACACCCTGCCCCTGGGTCTGTGGGTGGACCTTGGGCCTAATGGGACTTGGCAAGGGCCCTCGAGGTCCATTTCGCAACATTTGGCAGAGTAGTGTCCTGCTCCTCCCAAGGTGGCACTCCCTAGTCTGTGCCAACAGGAATGTACCTGCGGGCTGCAGAGGAGCCATGAAGTTGGGGCCTGGGCTTAGAAGGGAGTAGGCGCAGGCCCTGCGGGGCTCAGTGCTCCCTTCCTCACCGGCCATGATGCGCTCTCTGCAGGCCAGCACCTCAGTGATGCGTTTGCCCAGGTGAACCCGCTGAGGAAGGTGCCTGCCTTGAGGGATGGAGACTTCACCTTGGCCGAGAGGTAACGGGGACTCGGGCTGCTGCTAGAAATCAATGGAACCCTCTTGCCCTCTCTATTTCATTTCATTTATTTCATTTACTTATTTATGCTAGACAGAGCTTGAGTGAGCAGAGTGAGGGGCAGAGGGAGAGGGAGAGGGAATCCACAAGCAGGCTCCCCACTGAGCTCAGAGCCCCACCCAGGGCTAGATCCCAGGACCCTGAGATCACGACCTGAGCTGAACCCAAGAGTCAGCTGCTTAACCGACTGAGTCACTCAGGCGACCCCTAACCCTCTATTTTAGGGACAAAAAAGGAAACTCCTCAGAGGTGAAGGACTCTTAGCCTGATACCCAGAGAGAGTCAGGGTTGGAACCCGGCCCGGTGCCTGCCGGCTGGCCCGGTTCACAGGGATGCTTGGACAAGTAAGCATCTGTTTTACTCCTGTACCCACCCTGTGGTTGTTGGAGAGAGTAGCCCAGGGCAGGGGTGCAGGACATGGCAGGGGCAGACCTCTGGCGCAAGATGGCCCATGGGCATCTGGTCTACCCAGTGACTCTGAGTCTGGCCTATAGCCTCCCTGGGCGGGCCTTGTCCAAGGGAGGACTGTGGGACATGTGGGTATTTCACATCCCAACAGGTCCCAGAAGTGGAAACCTCTTTAGGGAAGTTCACAACTTTCCCCAGTTCTGCTCTTTATTGCTTATGTCACCCCCCCATAACAAGGAGACCTTGAAGCTTTAGAACTCATCTCTGGAATCCTGAGATGGAAGCACCCCTCCCCCCCAGGATATCCTGACATAATGCCAGTGTCATTTCCTTCTTTCTGCTGCTCTCTACTGTCCTGGGTCCTAGTGTCTCCCAGTGTTGAGCACCCACCATACCTGCCAGGGGCATCCTGTAATTTCTGCCTTTCTTTGTGTCTTTTCTCACCTCTCACCATCACAGATCTGTGACTCCCAGGGATCAGCAGCCCTCCCCAGAGGTGGTTTGAACAATTAGCTGGGAGGAAAAAAAGAGCTCCAGGATATCTTGTAGAGACAATGAGTTGTTAAGGCAGGGCACGGATACAGGATTCCTAATAGGGAATGGAGGTTTTCTGCTCTTATTGGCTGGGGGGCACAATCCTTGGTATACCCCAAGTTCCCAAAAGCTTTCCTGTGCCCCAAATTCATGCATCTCAGGGCCTTTCCAGGTCCCAACACCATGGTAGCCCTCATAACCTAGGGCAGGAGGAGACCTCCAGGGGGCCTGGTATGTTCTGCTGTTCCATGATCCTGCAGCAGCCCCAGTATTTATCTGCAGGGTGCTTTAGGGAGGACAGAGGGATGACAGGAAAGCCTTTTTGAGCAGTCAGGCCGTCTGAGGCTGATCTGGATGCCAGAGGATGAGAATGGTTGCAGACTTGAAAGAACTGAGTTTTAATGGTGTCACCTCCAGGAAGTCCTCTGGCCCTCTGATCAGAGACTGAATCTGAACACTTGGCAGGATACTCTGCTGTGGGCTTTTGCCCAGTGGTAGGATGAGCTTCGGTGTTAGCCTCAGAAAGGCCCGCAGCCCTGCCACCAAAGGCTGTGTGCCCTGGGCAAGCCCTTTCACTATTCTAAGCCTGGCTTCCTTCTCTGGAAAATGAGGCAAGGACCTTGGCACATTGCCAGGAAGATTTATTAGGGACTCTGATTAAGCCCCTAGCGCTGGTGTCCTTGCTCCGCTCATCATGTCCTCCCCTCCCTGCAGTGTGGCCATCCTGCTGTACCTGACCCGGAAGTATAAAGTCCCCGACCACTGGTACCCCCGCGACGTGCAGGCCTGCGCCCTCGTGGATGAGTACCTGGCGTGGCAGCACACGACCCTGCGCAGAAGCTGCCTCCGGGCTCTGTGGCACAAGGTGAGGCCCTGAGGGCATCGCCCCAAAGGGGCCAGAGCACCACCCAATTCTTCGTGTTTGGACAGTCTCTAGTGACCTTTGGCTCTGCTAATTCTTCTGCTGTGCCCACGTTGCTATTAAACCCGTCTGATAGTCTTTACTTGAGACATTGGTAAGGGAAAGTCTGTGCTCTGAGATGGCCAGCCGAGTCAGCAAAGGAGTCCCAGCCACTGCCCCGGGCTCTTCCGGGCTCTTCTCCCGGTCCTGCTCCCGGTCCTGCTCCCGGTCCTGTGCAGCGGGAGGGCCGAGTATGCGGGCCGAGTATGCCGAAGGAGAAGGGTGTAAATCACCCCCTTTGTCTGTGCTGGCGGCTCAGACCTTTGGAGGCCCCTCCTCTGTGAGCCCACTGGCATTAAGTAAACTCCGAGGCTCCCGAGGCTCTGAGCGCCACTGCCTCTTCCATCGGGACCCAGTCCAGGTGCCTTAACAACGTGTATTTTTCAGTTCTAGAAATTCCATTTGCTTCTTTTTTAAGTCTCTGTATCTGTGTTGAAATTCACCATCTGTTTACCTGTTTGGTCCATCGTTTCTTCTGAATTCTTGAACGTATTTACAATAGTTACTTTAAAGTCTTTGTTAGCTAATTTTCATACCTCGGTCCCCTGTGGGTCTATTTCTGTTGACCATTTTTTATCCTCCTGATTATGGGCCACATTTTTTTCTTTCTTTCTTTCTTTTTTTTTTTTTGCATGTCTTATGGTGTGCTAGACACTATGTTCAAAAAAGGTAACATTATGTTCAAAAAAAGGTAGAAGGGGACTTGGGATCAGTCATGATCCCCGGGGTCTTGGGCTTAAGCCCCTTGGTGGTCAGCAGGTATCCTGCTTCTCCTCCTTCCTCTGCCACTCTCCCTGCTTGTGCGCGCTCTCTCTGTGTCAAATAAACAAATTAAATCTTTTTTAAAAGTAGGGGGCACTTGGGTGGCTCAGTCATTAAGCGTCTGCCTTCGGCTTAGGTCATGATCCCGGAGTCCTGCATGGGGCTCCCTGCTTGGCGGGAGGCCTGCTTCTCCCTCTCTCATGCCCCGTGCTTGTGTTCCCTCTCTAGCTGTGTTTCTCTCTGTCAAATAAGTAAATAAAAATCTTAAATAAAAAAGAGTCACATCCTCTTCTGTCTGAGCCAACCAAGTGCCCCTGTATGATTCCAGTTATATGAAAGCCCTATTCTGTTCATAAAGACAAAAAAGTAGAAGGATGGCCACAAGGGGTCAGGGGAGGAGGGAATGGGAAATTGTTGTTTAATGGGGACAGAGTTTCAGCTTGGGATGATGAATGAGTTCTGGAGATGGATGGTGGTGTTACTCCACCTGTGAGTCTAAGTTCCTGAGTCAGGGAAATGAACACTGAACTTCAGAAAAAGAAAATAGGTGGCGTTTATTATAGATAGCATGTATAAAAGGGAGCTGACGAGAAAGAGGACTGTGGCTACCTCCCTGGTACGGTGCGAGGCTCATAAAGGCACTTTTCCAAAGGGTGAGGGGCCGGGAGTGGGGAAGCGTCCTTCAGTCCCACAGTCCTTATCTCGAGGGCATCACGTTTTAGTGGACACAAGATACTTTTCTTCATGGTCGACATTCTTTTAGGGCTCCTGGAAAATAGAAATACTTGTGCAAGCAGGCTTTAAATGGTTACTTCTGATTTTGCCCACATTGCCTCATGGCTTTTATCTCTCATTCATTCTCTTTCCCAGAAGGAGGTGTTCATCTCTAAGCTTATGGAAACTTTTTTTTGATTAAAGATTTTATTTATTTACTTATCAGCCAGAGAGGGAACACAAGCAAGGGGAGTGAGAAAGGGAGAAGCAGGCTTCCCATGGAGCACGGAGCCTGATTCGGGGCTCTATCCCATGATCCTAAGATCATGACCTGAGCTGAAATTAAGAGCTGGACATTTAACTGACTGAGCCATCCAGGTGCCCCCTGAGCCATATTTTAAAAAAACTCTGTAGCCAAAGGAATGTTATTAGCTCAGGACTGGCCCTCTGGGCACCAGTGAGAAACTGATGGTTCTGTCCACCTTGTGCAGGGGAGGAAACTAAAGCCCGAAGCCAGGGCTCATACACAATCCTGGTTCTGGGGACCTGAGTCCCAGGCTCCCCCAAGCAACCTTACCAAACGAAGCATGAGGCACTTCCCTTGCTCCCCATCTACTGTATCTCCCGATAGCTCAGCTGATCGTGAGCCTGTTGATGGAGTCCCCGTAAAACACCCTCCTCCCAGAATCCTGGACACCAACTTTTCCTAGCCCTCCTCCTTAGTTCCTGGTAGCTTGCTGTCAGATAATGTCTGTTCTACTCTTGCCTTAGTCTTTTCTTTGCTGTGCCATCTCAGGCAACTGACTGTCCTCTCTGGGCCACATTTCCATTTATAAGAGGAATCATGTACTATTATTCCTATATTATAGATGAGGAATTTGAGGCTCAGAGGGTTTGGGTATTTTGCTTTGGGCCACATGCTTTGTAAGTGGCCAAGTGGAAACCTTATAAGTCCACCCCTCCTGATCATTTCTACAGTAAGAGGTACTGACTTTATGTTTAGGGGGAAAGAGGTTATAACATAGACTGTCCCTAGGCTAGCTGCCAACTTCCAAAGTATAAAACTCATTGTTCAAGTCCTCCCCCAAGTCATTCTCAAGGGGGGTTGAGTCCTATCAGATCCCCCCTGAGGCTCAGCCATCAGAGATCACAGAAGCAGGAATATTCCTGGGATATTTCTGGGAACAGTGGTCCTTCAGGAATTTCCCTGCAGGCCGCATCCAGCCTTAGACGAAAAACGCATGGCATGGAACGGGAAGGCAGCTCAGACCAGGGTGGGGAGGCACACTTGCCTTCCTGCCCATGGGGCTGGGCTACCCTAACCATCTGCTTTGCCTCCCCATCTCCCAGGTGATGTTCCCTGTCTTCCTGGGTGAGCTGGTATCTCCTGAGACCCTCGCAGCCACGCTGACTGAGTTGGATGTGACTGTGCAGGTGCTTGAGGACAAGTTCCTCCAGAACAAGGCCTTTCTCACCGGACCCCACATCTCGCTGGCTGATCTGGTAGCCATCACAGAGCTGATGCATGTGAGCGCTGTGGACCGGGAGGCTTGCTGGGCAGGGAGGGCCTAGGTAGTCGCTCGTCTTGCTCATGCTGCCCCCACCTGGCCATGGGCCATGCTTATGTGTGGAAACCTCTTCTGGAGCTCCGGGACCCCCAAACCAGGCAGAGGCTGCCATCCTTGACCTTACCCTTCCACCCCCCATCCTGTTCCCTTTCTCCCCGCAGCCTGTGGGTGCTGGCTGCCAAGTCTTCGAAGGCCGACCCAAGCTGGCTGCATGGCGCCGGCGAGTGGAGGCAGCAGTGGGGGAGGATCTCTTCCGGGAGGCCCATGAGGTCGTCCTGAAGGCCAAGGACTCTCCGCGTGCAGACCCCACCGTAAAGCAGAAGCTGATGCCTGCGGTGCTGGCCATGATCCATTGAGCCAGGAAGCCCCGTCCCTGCACTTGCCCTTGGCAGTTCCCAAAGCACCTTCGTTTCCCATGTCCCATGGGAGGCAGGCTCAGACGGCAGTAGTGATTTGCCTGAATGCCACTGCACCTGTGCTCCCCAGGTTAGGTCCCTACGCCCACACCATCCTGCACAGCTGCCTAAAAGCCACGTGAGAATTGGATAGCCAGATCTGATCTCCTTTAATCACTGTATTTCATTTTCAGCCCGGGATATAAACCTGGGCTAAGCCTGAGCCTACACTTCTAACTCGGATGTGTGATTTATTTGACCTGTCTTGGCGCTGCTCTTGGTCTCTATCCGAAAGCCAAGCCCCCTTCTGAGGCCCTGTGGGTCAGCTTCCCCATGATGGTTGCCAAGAGTGAAATTAACAAAATGCCCTTACTTTTATAATTCTCTGGAAAGTGATTTATCCGACAGCATAGGGATCAGCAGGCATATGTGGTGACTATAGGCACGGTGATCACTCAGTTGGCTGGGCCAACCTCCCAGGACATGGCCTTTTGGCATCAAGTACTGTCGCTCAGGAGCCCAGCCTCTTTTCTGCCAAATTCGTCAGGAGGGGTAAATCCAAACAGTGGCTCTCCTGGTCAGGAACCAGTCATGCAGGGCCTCAAAGGCCATGCCTATGATCTGTAAATCGTGCTCAGATTGCATTTTTTAATTTCTTTATATTTTAAGTAGGTTTCACACTGACTGTAGGGCTTGAACTAATGACCCTGAGATTAAGGATTGCACACCCTATTGACTGAGCCAGCCAGATACCCCACCAGATTATATTTTAAAATAATAGTTTGGGGGTGCCTGGGTGGCTCAGTTGTGCATCTGCCTTCAGTTCAGGCCATGATTCCAGAGTCCTGGGATTGAACATTGAATTCCCTGCTCAGCAAGAAGCCTGCTTCTCCCTCTCCCACTTCCCCTGCTTGTGTTCCCTCTGTCGCTGTGTCTCTCTCTATCAAAATAAACAAAATTTAAAAATCTTTAAAATAATATTCTGGCTGTCTGGTAGCCAAGGGGTGGGCAGAGTATGGGGGGGGGGTTGGACTTGAGGGTGGCCAGAGAGGAAGCAGGGAAATTGGATATTATAGTAATCCTGCCAAAGGTGAGTTGCGCCTAGGGCAGGGCAATGAAGGGGGTGGAGAACGCAGCTCCTCCCAGCCGGAGAGGGCTCCAGCACTAACCTGGGTCGGCAGTCTCCTTGGGGGTGGGGAGTGGGAACAGGTCTTACTTAAATCTTACTTAAATTTTCCAATAACATCCTCTTGCCAAGGAGTTTTCTCTGAATCTTGGCTTTGGGGGCAGGGTCTTCTTACCTCCAAGAGACTCTCTTAGGGAATGGGGGTTCATATCCACAGACCTCAGGGGCCAGACAGTGTCAGGTGGAGGGACTTAGCTGTGCAAAGAAAGTGGGGAAGTTTCAGATCCCCTGCAGCCCCCTGGGTGGGCCGCTAGGACTTCTGCTGTTCGCTGGAAGGATTAACTGGAATGTGGACTGTAATGAATATGACCCCTGGCATTAGGGTGGGGCAGGCTCCCTCCTTCCCTGGAGTGTGGGCTGGACCTCTGCAGGGAGCTGGGGTCCGGGAGCCTCCTGAGCCTCCCTAGTGGGCACTGGGCCCAGGGGAGACTACTGTCCTCAGTTCTCTGCTTCCCTTTGTCTTCCGGCGCGCTGAGAAGCCCCTCCTCTCTCAGTCCCCTCCTTGAGTTTGGGGAGGTGACCTGGGCCAACTGAAGGCAGCCGAGCCCTTTCCATCCTAAATTCACACAAGGTCCTTGCTGGAAGCGATCTCAGCGTCCCGTTCCCTTTACCATCCTCCACTGCACCACGTGACAAAGATACACATTGAGGTTCGGGAAGGGGTGCGACCTGGCAGCGAAACCTCGGGTCAGAGGCCAAGCATTCCAGCGCCCTCTCCACCCGCGGAACTGCGGCCGAGATTCCAAGCTGAGAACGAGGGAGAGTGGGGGTGCCGCTGATTGGCCCAAAGTTCTCCAGCGCCATCCAATGGGCGCGGAGGATGTGGCCGGGCTCCGAGGCCCCACCCCCTCCTCCTCCTCTTCTCTCGGATCGCCCTCCGCTCCAGGCTCGGTGGCCGGGCGGTTTTTCCCAGCGGCTCCGGTTCCGTTTCTACCGCCGGTTCCCGTCTTATACCCTGGGCGCGACACCGAGAGCGGCCCGCTGCTCCCGCCATGGGCCTAGAGCTTTACCTGGACCTGCTGTCCCAGCCCTGCCGCGCCGTCTATATCTTCGCCAAGAAGAACGGCATTCCCTTCGAGCTGCGCCCGGTGGAGCTGCTCAAAGGTGGGCAGGGCAGGGAGGCAGGCCTCGCTTGGGTGCTAACGGACCCCCGCCCGCCCGTGCGCGACCGACTGGAAGAGACACTCTCCAGTGCGGAAACTGTGTAATGAGCGATCGCTTGTGCCTTTCTCGAGAGCCCTGCTCTTTGCCTAGTGAACACGAAACATTTTCCAAAATACAGGTTGAGCGGGAGCACAGCATAGAGAGAGAGCAGTGGGGGGCGTGGGAGGTGGGAAGGGTGGGGGGCGTTGGGAAGTGGAGTAGTGCCTCAACACGCGGCTTGGAGAAAACGATGAAACTGCCCCATTTCTGAATCGGAGTAGCCTGCATCTCTTGAATTTCTGCAGCTGCCAGCGGAAGGCGCTTCCAGCTGGATCAGGGCTCCTCTTTACTTGTACCTTCTGTCTTTGATGCCCCCAGCTCGGGCCACCAGCTGCTGTGAGCCCACCTTGCTCCACCTTTGCAGCCCTTCTTGGGATGGGGGCTGGGCACAGAGGCATTTTCTGGAGGGAGAATGGGTAGGAGTGATTCTCATCAGCCAGGAGAAGGGCAAAGAGGCCCGTAGGTGGGCCTATGGCCAGGCTGGAGCCTGGTTCTCTGGAGGCCCTCTGACTCCATACACAGGCAGACCTGTGGAGCCCCACCGGGGAAGGAGCCTTGAGGGTTTGTCATGGGACAGAAGGAAGAGCTGAGCTGCTGGCAGCTGGGTGACTGAAGAGGGCGGGAGCTCCTGGAGAGAATGGAGCTGGCCTCAGGTCTGGGGGGCAGGTGTGGCTGGAGCTCTGTGGTGGAGACAGACCCCTCAGCTGGCATAGGAGTATGGGTGCAGGGGCCAGCCCAGAGCCTAGCGAGGAGACTGTAGTGTCGGACACATGGGTGGAATGGCTGGGTGGGGTGGGGTGACTTTCAGCAGCAGGGACTCACCCTCCCCTTTCATGGCCAAGCTGAGATGCTGCTTGGCCCAGGTTGCGGGGGGGTGCTGGGAGGCTAGGGGGGCGGACGCAGGAAGGATGGACCTCTGGTGAGGTCAGGGTGTGTGGTCTGGTGACCAGCAGAGTGGTCTCCTTCCTGTTGGCCACCTGCAGAGGGGCCTCAGAAAATTTGGTGCCTGGGGGCGCCTGGGTGGCTCAGTTGGTTAAGCAACTGCCTTCGGCTCAGGTCATGATCCCGGAAATCCAGGATCGAGTCCCACATCGGGCTCCCTGCTCGGCAGGAAGCCTGCTTCTCCTTCTCTCACTCCCCTTGCTTGTGTTCCCTCTCTGGCTGTGTTTCTCTCTGTCAAATAAATAAAATCTTTAAAAAAAAAAATTTGGTGCCTGGATATTGGGGTGGGGGTAGGCCCAGTTCTCCTCACCACCTCACCGGTCTCTCCCACAGGCCAGCACCACAATGATGCTTTTGTCCAGGTGAACCCCCTGAAGAAGGTACCGGCCTTGAAGGACGGGGACTTCACTTTGGCCGAGAGGTATCAGGTCCCCAGGCGGCTGCCCAGGCCTTGTGGGCCAGTCAGCCAGCTGTGTATCTACAACTGATGGCTTGGATCACGGCTTTTGTGCCCTGAGCACCTGTGCCAGCCCCCCCCCCCCGCCCCGCCCCGCCCCACCCCTTCCTCCCCTTCCCTCCACTGAATAGTACAAAGGAGGAAACAGAAGCCCAGAGAGGGGCGGTTCTTGCATTGGGGCACAGGGCCCCCAGCCTATCCCGTGCCTTCTCTCTGCCCAGCCAGCCCACCCCACCCGAGGAAGGAGAGCAGAGAGTGATATCTGGAGGCCTAGCTGTACTGCGATCTTTAGCTCTGCCACTTCTACAGATCTTGGGCAAGTTCTGTTGCCCTGGGAGTTAAGGGAGCACCCAGAGACCTTCAGTGGCTATTTGCTGAGCACCTACCAGGAACCATCTAGGCCTGGGGGCCAAAGCAGTGAACAATTCTAAGCCCTTGGCCTCCGGGAGCTCACATTCTGGAAGGCCCGGGGAATGCTAATCTCTGTAAGGCGTGACCCATCAGTTAATGATGAGTGCCCTGGAGAAAGTAATGGGGTAAGAGTGAGGGGGTGCGATTTTGAGTAGGTTGTTGAGTGCAGGGCCCCTTGAGGAGGGTATCTGAGCGTAGACCTATGGGAACAGAGCAGTGTTATTTGGGAAGGGTGTTCTGGCCGGAGGGAAGAGCAAAGCCAAAGGCTGTGAGGTGGGACAGGACTTGAGGGACGGGTTGAAGAGGCTAGGTATTCAGTGTGGCAGGGGTAAGGGAGGGGAGCAAGAAGGGGTTGAGTGCAGAGGGTAGGATGTAGGGCTAGGAAGACTTCGGCTTTCGCTGCAGGTAAGATGGGGCCGTTGCAGGAGTCTAAACAGGAGAGCTGAGATCCAGCTTTAGTTTTAAGGGATCCCTCTGGTTAGGGTTAGACGGTACTGTGCTAATCCAGGAGAGAGGTGCTTGGGCCCCTGGAGGGCCCTACATACAGAGGGACGTAGTAGTCAGTTCTGACTGCCCTTGAAGGTCAAGCCCAAGAGTGTGTTGAAGAGATGGAGGCGGGTGGGAGAGAGGAGAGCCCAGGCCAGCGTGCAGGGTGGTGGCTGAACAGTGCTATCCCTTACTGAGGCCACACAGTGCCTCTGTGGTAGAGACAGATTCACATTCCCTGTGGCTTCAGAACCTGGTCATTGGACAGTCCAACATCCATGGAGGCATGGTGCTCTGGCCAGACTTGGTGGAGGGAGAGGGGAGAGGAGGAGGTCAGAGAGGGCTTCCTGGGGGAGGAGGCTGCAGGCTTTGGGCAGGTAGAGAGAAGATGGGACAGGTGGGAAGTGGTGACCCATCTACCTGAGAAGCCTTATCCTAGCCCCAGGGAGTGTGAAGGGACAGCTGGTTTTGTTCCTGTCATGACCATGTATCAGTGCTATGTGAGTTGCTCTTATCTTTCAAGAACCATGTTGGGCCCGCCTTCCTCCTGGAAGCTGTCTTTGAGTGTCCCATCACCATCCTTCTGAAATCCCGACATTTTGTTTTTTACCTGGTGCCCTTAGTTCAGATGATAGGATGACCCAGTGTAGAGCTATGTGACCCTGGGCAGTCACTTAACCTGTCTGAGCCTCACATTCCTACTCTGCATCATGGTGCAGGGATAGTGAAATGCTCCACCCATAGGAGTTGGGGAGATGTGAGCAGTGGGGGCCAGCCCCTGTGCAGGGGCTGGAAAGTAACTAGTACCTGTTCCTCACCCCCTCTATGTCCCCCAGTGTGGCCATCCTGATGTATCTGAGTCGCAAGTATGAGGTCCCCGACCACTGGTACCCCCAGGACCCGCAGGCCTGTGCCCGTGTGGACGAGTACTTATCCTGGCAGCACACAGCCCTGCGGAGCAGCTGCACCCGAGCCATGTGGCAGAAGGTGAGCCATGCCAGGACCGGGACCCTTCTGCGATGCTCAAGGGACAGTGCTTTCTGTTTAAAAAATTCTGTTCAGGGCACGTGGGTGGCTCAGCTGGTTAAACGTCTGCCTTTGGCTCAAGTCATGATCCCAGAGTCCCAGGATCAAGTCCCAGGATCGAGCTCCACATCCGGCCCCCTGCTCACCGGGGAGTCTACTTCTCTCTTTCCCTCTGTCCCTCTCCCTGCTCCCCCCCCCCGCCACTTTCTCTCTTTCAAATAAACAAATAAAATCTTTAAGAAAAATTCCATTCAGACCTGGGACCTTAAAATACCAAATTCTAGAATGCCAGAGACTCCCTAGTCCAACCAGCTTGTTTCCTACATGGGAAGCAAAGGCAGAACCAAGGAGTGACTTCCCCCAATGTACCCCGATTCCTGAGCTGCAGGGAATCAATCCTAGGCCCTAGGCTGACTGTGGAAACACTGCCTTTTGGGGGAGAGTGAAAAAAAATCTGGTTACGCACATACTCTTCAGGTAGAGAAGTGTTAAGTGAAAAATCTCAAACTAGGAAGAGATGAGGAGACCTTTCAATAAAGTTGATCTGATTTCTGGGTGTTCAAGGAAAAACCTAATATGTTTTCCATACACAATGACCTTTCCTCCTGTTTAAGGAGAAAAGGATTAAACTTAAAATAAGCAAAAAACTGACAAAGATTTGTTAGAAAGAAGTAATGTTTTGTGCTCCTGGTGGCTCAGTCCATTAAGCGTCAGACTCTTGATTTCAGCTCAGTTCATGATCCTGGGGTCTGGGGATCGAGCCCTGGGTCAGGCTTTGCACTGAGCATGGAGTCTGCTTGTCCTTCTCCCTCTGCTCCTCCCCCTGCTTGTGCTCTCTCTCTTTCTAAATTAAATAAATAAAATCTTAAAAAAAGAAAGAAAGAAAGAGAGAAGGAAAAAAAGGAAGGAAGAGAGGTAGGGTGGGAAGAAAGGAAAGAAAGAGAAGGAAAGAAGGAAGGAAAGAAAGGGAAAGAGGGAAGGAAAGAAGGAAGGAAGAAAAAAGAGAAGAAATAAAGAAAGAAAAAGAAAGAAAGAAAGAAAAGGAAAAAGGAAAGGAGAGGGGAGGGAGGGAAGAAAAAAGGGTGCCTGGATGGCTCAGTCAGTTAAGTGTCTGCCTTGGCTCAGGTCATGATCTTGGAGTCCTGGGATCAAGCCCCGTGCTGGGCTCTCTTCTCAGCAGTCTTCTTTTTCTTCCTCTCCCTCTGTGCTTTCTCTCTCTCTTTCTCTCTCTCTCTCTCTCTCTCTCTCTCTCTCTCTCTCTCATGAGGTGGCAGGGGAGGGGCAGAGGGGGAGAATCTCATATAGACTCCCTGTGAGTGGGGAGCCTGACCGACTGGGCTCCTTCTCACTGCCCTGACATCATGGCCTGAGCCAAAATCAAGAGTTGGATGGTTAACTCAGCCATCCAGGCACCCCCGAAAGAAGTACATTCTTAATATTTAAGATGCTCTCAGAAGGCCATCAAACAAAGGCACAGGAGAAAAATGGGCAGAGGAAACCAGCAGAGATTTACTTGAAGGACAGAGAAAAATGGTTATTAAGTGGGTAAAAATACATTGAACCTAAGTAAGAGTCAAGTAAATGCACACTAAAACAGCACACACATACCATTTTTGCCCATCAGATGTACCGATGTTTTTGAGATGTGTGCTCTGAACTGTTATTTGTAGGATACTTACAAAGGGCTTGGCACACAGTAGGTTCCTTGTGCCTGTGAGGGAGCACGAGATGGCCATGCTCATACTCCCTGCAAATAGACTACCACTGCTCCGAAGGGCCCTTGGGAAAAATGCAGGTTTATGTAACCTTAAGAGTGTCTTCCTTGAGCCCCTGGGGCCTGGAAGAGGAGCCCCTTCAAGCTGGTAGGGGCAGGAGCCTGGTGGGTTTGAAGGCAGAAGGGAGAGAAGTCAAATAGAGTGAGTATAAACCTTGGGTACTCAAAGGATGCTCCAGGGACTGGGAGCATCATACTACCTGGGAACCTGGAAATGTGGTCTCAGGCACCACCCAGGCATACAGATTAGGAATGTGCACTTTAACCAGACCCCAGAGGGATTCACGTACATCAACTCATTTGAGAAGCGTGGGGTGGGGGAGGAGTTGGGGAGTGGGGAGAGGGTGATAGCTGTACTGAGGAGGGGCCTTGTGTTGAGGCCTTCATAGTGAGGGTAGTGGGGAGCCATGGAAGGCTTTATGCAGGGGGTGGTATGGGCAGAATGGGATTGCAGACGTTCCTACCGCTGGCTGCCTGGCATGAGGACCTAGGGAGAGATGAGGGCTGTCCGTGTTGGAGTAGAAGATGACGCCTGGGCTGGTGGTGGCCGTGGGGGGAAGGAGTGGGTTGGAGTAAGGAGAAATTGGTAGGCCTGGTGATAGATCGGATGAGATCGGGAACTAGGCTAGGCTTGGGCAGACCCTGAGCCCTCTCTCTGCCTGCCCACCCACCAGATGATGTTCCCAGTATTCCTGGGTGAACAGGTGCCCCCTGAGACATTGGCATCTACTCTGGCTGAGCTGGACAGGTGCCTGCAGTTGCTTGAGGACAAGTTCCTAAAGGACCAGGACTTCGTTGCTGGACCTCACATCTCAGTGGCTGACTTGGTGGCCATCACAGAGCTGATGCATGTGAGTGCCGTGTGGGAGGGCGGTCCCTCGGGCAGCGGGGCGTCCTGGGAGGGAGCCAGTGTACTACCAGCTCATGTTGCTCTTTCTGGCTGTGGGACTCCGCGCAAGTCACTTCCCTCTCTGAGTCTCAGTGTTCTCATCTGTAAAATGGGGCTTCAGAGCCTATCCTGCAGCGATATCGAGAAGCTTCCCAGTGTTTCCGGGAGAGAACCTCCAGCCTATTACACGTGTGACCAAGGAGGGAAAAACTGCCCCAAAAGAATTCCTCAGCCAGGTCATCCTGCCTCATGCTTGCCCATGCCTACCTCCTCCTCCCCCCCCTTCCCTCTCCCCGTAGCCTGTCAGCGCTGGCTGTCAAATCTTTGAAAGCAGACCCAAGCTGGCTGCCTGGCGCCAACGTGTGGAAGCGGAGGTGGGAAAGGACCTCTTTCAGGAGGCACATGCAGCTGTCATGAAGGTCAAGGACTTGCCTCCAGCTGACCCCGTCGTAAAGGAGAAGCTGAAGCCCTCCGTGCACGTTTTGTTGCAATGAGCAGAAGACCAGGTTTGCGGAGATGATGGAGACTCTGTCGTCAAAAAGAAGCAGTAGGATGGGCTGTAAGCAAGACACACTCTCAGACTCCGGTCCCCACTTCCCTCCAGGCGTCCGGGTCTTTGTTCCTTCTTTTGTCTGTCTCCATACGCAACTCCCGCCTCCTCCACCCTAACTCCGGTGCGACCCCTGGAAAGAGCTTAGTAAACACATATTTGACCCCGTCCCTCCTGTGTTTGAAACTTTCCATGGTGCCGAACTGCTTTGAGGGTCAAGTATGAATCACCAAACTTTGCAGTCAAGTCCTTGCTCGCCCTCTAGGGCGCCCCCTTCTGGTGTCCGTCATTTTTAGAGGGCTTCCTCCAGCTCCCACCTCCACTGCCTGGCCTTGGCTCAGGCTGTTTCAGGAGCTCATAGGGCCCCTCCTCACTTTTGCCGGTTCCCCTTCTGGTCTTTGGGCACTTGTGCCCTCTCACCTTCTCCAGGGAGACTTCCCTGACTTCTCCAGCCCCAGGCCAGGTCAGATGACACCCCACCCGGTTTCTTCAGCCCTGGAACGGGGCTGATTCAACACCCCCTGGACTGAGCACGTGTCACAGATGCAGCGGGAGCTGCTGAGGAGATCTGAATCAGGCGTGGCCTTGGTCTCTTAGGTCTCTGTCCTCCCTCCGGGGTGGTGCTGTCTCCCACAGGTGGGTTGGGTGCAGGGCTGGTTTATGAACCTCCTTTCAGGGAGGGAAGTCCCAGGTTAGTTCCTGGCCTCCTTGGATGCTGCTGAGAGGCCTTGCTCTCCTACTCAGAACCGCGGCCACTGTCTTATATGTGCCCCACCCTGGGTCCCAGACTTGCCACCTGTCCCTGTCCTTTCTCCTCAAGACCGTTAGAATCTACTGTCTCCTGTCCTAGACCCTCTGATATCTTAGTCATCTAATAAACTGCTAAAGGGACAGGGTCATGAACAGAGCCCCTCAGATTGTCTGCCTTCTCATGGAGGCTCCTTTTTTTTTTTTAAGTTTTATTTTTAAGTAATCTCTCTATTCCACATGGGGCTCGAACCTGCAACCCCAAGATCAAGAAGTGCAGGCTTTCCCGGCTGAGCCAGTCAGGTGCACCAAGGCTCCTCTAATGTGCACACTCATGTGGAATTTTATAAGTGTAATTGAAAGTCTTTATATACATCCACACAATTTCAATTGTATTTTCATTTACAAGTCAAACAACTTTGCAACACATGAGAGTACCATGTTTAGCCATATCAACAGGATTTCCACGTTTTTAAAAATATATTTATTCTTGAGAGGGAGAGAGAGAGAGAGAAAGCACTCATACAAGCAGGGGGGCAGGGGGAGGGGCAGAGGCAGAGGGAGAAGCAGACTCCGTAATGAAGCCTGACACCAGGCTAGATCCCAGGACCCTGGGATCATGACCTGAGCCGAAGGCAGACACTTAATGACTGAGCAATCCAGGTGCCCCCAGATTTCCATGTTTTAAGGGAGACGTTTTGACTATAAAAATATAGGGCACTGTAAACATTGCCTGGGACCTGACTTTCACCCCTTGATGGACAGTTCTTCACTATGAGACAAGGTTGTGACAGGTGCAAGAGGCCACAAAGGCAGATGTCCGTTGGAGCCAGGTAGGGATGTATGAGCCGGATTTTCTCTACCCAGCCCCCCTGAACTCACAAGTGTCACCGGGCTCCTGGTCCAAAAAAGTGCAGATTCCCACATATAACGTGAAGTTGCCTTACTTGGAAACGGTAGCAACACAGTTAAAAAAAAAAATTAGGATGGAACCTAGGAAAGGCCCCTACAGGTGTGTGTGTTTTGCGTGTGTTCAAACCCCATTTTGTGAAACGGAATAGAGTCGGAAGGCCAGGAGAGGGAGCACTCACACCTCCACTCCTTAGAGCCCTTGTAACCTCACCTCTGCATTCACAAGGGAAGGAAGACTGTATACTTCCCGCCGGGGAGACAAAGATAGCCTCTACCCCTCCGCCCCGTCCAGCCAGAGAGAGGCTGTCACAACTCAGCCACTGGGAAGCCACTCTTTAACTCCCCGTTTATTCTCGCGGACTTTTTGTGCGTAAGTCCCTCCCGACTCCTCCCTTTCTCGCGTTAAGAAAACGTTTCCCTTCGTTGTTCGGACTGGCCCGTGGTTCTGCCTTAGGCTGCGTGTCCCGCTGCAATTCGCCGCCATCCTCGAATATACCCATTTTTACTGATAAAGTAACTGGCTATTTTATTTTTCAAGGTTAGAATATGGGTTAGGGAGCAGAGGACTGCAGCACCCAGGAGGTCACGGAGCCAGTGCATCGGGAGCAGGCCGGGACGCAGCTGGAGGGGCCGCCGCTCAGCCCGTTCCCTTGGGGGAGGGTCGTACACCTCACTCACCCCCCCACCCGCCCCGTCTGGCCTTAGGACTTCCGGAAATCAGAGTGTTGGGCGGAGACTATGCAGCCAATCCGGGGACCCAACCAATAAGGGGCCAGGCTTCCATGGTGCCCCGCCCCCGCTGCCCGCCCCCCCCCCCAACCAATAAGGAGCCGGGCTTTCACAGTGTCCCGCCCCTGCGGTCTGGTCCGCGACCTTCGGGGAGAGCGAGCGGCGCTCGGTGCGTTCTTTCCCCAGTGCTGCGCGGTTCCGCTTCTTTCCCGCCAGACATGCCGTTCGTGGAACTTGACACGAACCTGCCCGGCGGCCGTGTGCCCGCGGGACTGGAGAAGCGGCTCTGCGCCGCCACGGCAGCCATCCTGAGCAAACCTGAGGACGTGAGCGTGGGCGGGGGAGGAGGGAGGGAGCTGGTGGACCCGGGTCGGGCTCTGTTCACGGCCCGGCTTCGCCACCGCGACCCGGGGTCCTCGTCGCAGGGATCGCACAGCTCTCCAGGCTCGGGCCTCCCACCCTCCCCACCTCTCACGTCCTCCGCGTGCTGCCTTCCCTGGCCTTAACACCGATGGGACCGCCGAGGACCCAGCCCCGAGCTTCTAGCCTGACCCCGGGGACTCGCGCGTGTTGGCTCTCGTCCTCCGGGTCCTCAGGGCGAACTCAGCACGCACCGGCTTCACGCGAAACTTTCGTGTTCCCCGCAGCGCGTGAACGTGACGGTGCGACCAGGTCTGAGCATGACGGTGAACGGCTCCACCGAGCCCTGCGCGCAACTGCTCGTCTCCTCCATTGGTGTCGTAGGCACAGCAGAGGACAACCGTGGCCACAGCGCCCGCTTCTTCGAGTTCCTCACCAAGGAGCTGAACCTGGGCCAGGATCGGTGCGTGGGGACAGGGAGAGCAGGGGGCAGTGATCCCATCTCAGAGCCCCTCCTAAGGTTGGGAGAAAAATGCATTCCTTGCCCTGATGGAGAAGGGCCTCATGCCGGGCGCCCTCGGATGGTGGGCCCACCCTCAGGATGGTAGCGGGACTGAATGAATTCCTGACTCTGCCATGGTCCACTTGGCACCTGGGCCAGGCGTGGCCTTCCAGATGTGGGAAGGCTTTCTTTTAAGTGCTCCCCGGGGGACCTGCCAGACTCCTGTGGGATGGCGGTGCACTGGGTAGGTCCAACGATACCAACCTGACAAAGCTATGACCATTTATCATCGGTCTCTAGTCGCCTCCACATCTTAGAAAATCAAGAATAATTTTCTAGAACTTCACCAGGCTGGTTGGGAGGAATTCTGGGTATGTCCTGAGGCTGTGTGACCTTTGGGCCGGTAGCTAACTAGGTCCCAGGTGAGGCTCCGGGGAGGCTCCGCAAGCAGTGGCGAGAACATTGGCTTGGATGTCTGGAGACCTGGGTTCTGGATCCAGCACAGCCAGGGGTGGGAGAGGGGATGCCTGACAAACCTGGAAATGAACCATCTCTGGTTTGTAGACTTCTCTTCTGTGAATACAGGGGAATGTATTAGTCACCCAAGAAGCCCGAACAGCCCCCCAAGCTGGGATTCTGTGTCAGAGTTTAAGTTTCTTTCTGGGTGAAAAATATTCTTGAGAGCAGGAGAAGCTTGAAAGAACCTTCTAGAATGGATTCTTTGTTGGTGCAGGGAGTGCTCAGACCCAGTCCTCAAGTTGGGATGAGATAATAATTGTAAGAACAGTACATAACGTGTGAATGCTTACTGTTTGCCGTGTTATCTCGAGATACCTTACATGTGTCACCCGTTTTAATCCATGCAATCTCTGTCCCTCTGTTCAAATCACCCTGTGCAGACATGCCATCCCCGTCAGGTTTACAGATGGGAAAACTAAAGCTGTCGCACCAGCCCTTCCCCTACTACCCTGCGGCTACCCCAAGTATCTTGCTCTTCACCAGAAATTTCCCATCACTTCTGTGAGAAGGGCATTTTGTTCATTCCATAGATACCAGTGGGTTGGGGAGGGGGTCACCTTGTGCCTGGTTTTGAGCTAGGCTTTGGGAAAACAAAGGTGGCGGAGCCTGCGGTTTGGAAGCGGGAGGGCTGGAGTCCCTGGAGTCCCTGGACAGAGCCAACAGCGACCGTAGAGGCTGATATGTTGAGGGTCTGGGGGCAGCCACCATCCCGCCCCTGACTGGCCCACAATGGAAGATCATTAACAGGATGAAGTAGGCTTGCAAAATGCCTCCTAGGCTAAGGCAGGCTGGTCTGGGAGTCCAAGGTAGGAGTGCCCGGCTGGGTGTCTTGGAATATAGGTAGGGCATTAGCCAAGGAGCTGATGACATCTTTTTTTTTTTTCCCTTTATCTTTTTTCTCTTGAAGGATAATTATTCGCTTCTTCCCTGTGGAGCCCTGGCAGATTGGCAAGAAAGGGACAGTCATGACTTTCCTATGATGGGCACAGAGGGCATCCAAAGCACGCGTCTGTCAACTGTCTGCCCCTTCCAGAGAGGCCTCCTGGCAGAGTAAGGGCCTGGTGGATACCAGCTGGTGGCACTCTTTCACGCACATAAGGCTGTGACTTCACGGTCCTCTTTTTCCCCATCCTCTTGTTGAATAAATGAAGAGACCTTCAGCTTTCTTTTTTTTTTTTCCGCCCCAACCTGAGACCTTCGTCTTTCAAACATGATTTCTTTCTCTCCCTTTACTCCTCCCTGGCATTCTGGGTCACCCTGGGCAGCAGGGTTGGCCTATGACATGGGAACTTTAAGGAACCTGCGAAGTGGGACGTTTCCTATCTTCTGGGCCATTGTCTCATGTATTGTGTATAGGCTTGCTCAAATCCAAGAGTGGGAGGTGCAGCCTGGAGGCCCTGTTCTCCACGCCCGTGTTTAGGCTGATGGGGCTGGAAGCTGGTCCAGGCTGGGTCTTCCTGCACATTTTGCTGACCAGATGTACCTTTCCTCAGCTTGGGCTGGCCCATGCAGCCTGCTGCCCGTAGAATGCTGTGCCCAGCAGGGGAGCAGGACGGCTGGGCCTTAGGGACCTTTCCTGGGCATTTCCAAACTCCATCTTCTCCCACAAGTCTTGCCGAGAGTCCTCTGTAGCTGTGTGCTTTGTGAAAGCCGTGTCCTGGAATGGCAAACTTGGAAACGCGATGTCTGCCCGAGAAGCAGAATCCATGCGATTGCCACCTAAATACTATATCATGCTTTCCCATTTCAGGGGATATACGGGCAGGGTAGGGGGAGCCCAAGGGGTGTCCTTTTCAGTTTCCTTGCAGATGTTTGATGCAAAGTTTGCACACCATGACCCTTAGACATGGTGATGAGCGCTGGGTTTACCTATAAAGTTGAAAGTCTCATCATTCTGGTCTTGGTACGCCTGTGAGATACCAAATTGGGATTTTTGGCCTATGATGTCAACAGGCTAAAGTTAGTCTCCAGTGAAGTGTTCATGTGCTTGCAGTGTTTGCACCTGACCTGTGGACTCTCATTAAAACTTAGAGCTTGGAGTTCCTTCCTTTGGCTCCCTGTCCCAACTGTTCCTGCACTTACTCCCTCTGCCAACATGGGTGTCCTGCTTCCCAGAGGGGCTCAAGGAACACTCATGGATTGAATCTGAATGAATGGTTGAGGTGCCCGAGGAGGGGTTCAGGCCTAGCCCTAGACGGGGCCATAAGGCAGCAGCCTCTAGGTCCCACCTTAAACGTTTTATCCCCACTGTAGTGAGAGTGAAGTTGTCTGGTTGCTGTGGGCGACTGTCTGCTTCCCACGCTGGCTGCATTATCCCCACTGTGGCCCTGAGCTTTGAGCTTTGCCCCCTGGTCATACTGTGCTGCCTGAAGGTCCTGTATGGCTTGCACTACTTCTCCCCTCCAAAAGCTTGCCACACAGCTCCCCTGCTGTGTGGACTACCCAGGGGAGGGGAGGATTGAGAGAAGGCACAAGGCAGAGGGAGAAGCAGGCTTCCCACTGAGCAGGAGGCTCACTGCAGGAGGGGATCCCAGGACTCTGAGATCCCTACCTGAGCCGGAAGGCAGCTGCTTAACCAGCAGAGCCATCCAGGTGCCCCATGACTCCATTGCTTTTGCAACTCCTGGGTATCACTAAAGCTTTACTGTTCTGAACTGAAGCTATGAGTTCTTCACCATGATTTTATTGTCTTTATATATGGTCAAAGAGAAAACCATAATATTCATTCCTATTTATTTTTTTTTAAAGATTTTATTTATTTATTTGACAGAGAGGAATCACAGCCAGAGAGGGAACACAAGCAGGGGGAGTGAGAGAGGGAGAAGCAGGCTTCCTGCCCAGCAGGGAGCCCGATGTGGGGCTCGATCCCGGGTCTCCGGGATCATGACCTGAGCTGAAGGCAGTCGCTTAACCAACTGAGCCACCCAGGCGCCACCATATTCATTCCTATTTAAATCGTTTTTGCTGGACTCAAGCAACCACACTGTAAAAGCTTTCCCTACAAGGCTTAGCTCCCAAGGGTTTAACCTCACAGCCTGAGGCCGCTTGCGAAAAACTTTCAATGCTGACTCGTCTTTTCAGGTTTGGAATTCTGTCATTCCTCATTGGAATTCTGTCATTCCTCAGCCCGTCATTTGTCATTTACCCTTTACCCGTCTGGTTTTGTTGTTGTTGTTGTTTTTGGTGTGTGTCATTTTTGTTTTTCTCTTTGTTTCACTAGTTCATTGTATCTGTGCCTTTTGGGCTTCAAATCCTTTTCAGAAAGAGCTGAGGCACAGGGTGTATAAAGGAGAACGCCTCTCCTCTCCTGGTTCCAAGTGTTCCCCAAGTTTCCATTGTCTTAGAGCCCCTGTCCCAGGTTGCAACAAATACCACCACCCGTCCTTTAGCGACTGCTCAGGGCCAGGCACCAAACTCGGTGGGGAACAAGAGGTCGGAACCACAGGCCTGCGCCGCGAGCCCACACTATAGTTCGAGTGCCCCGAAGCGGGGGATCAGGAAGCTTCACACCTGCGCGCCCAGCTGCACGCAGTCCCCGGGGGCCCAGAGAGCTGGCCCCGCGGGCCGGCGGCGCGTGCGCCCTCTCTGATTGGGCAGCGGAGCCGGCACCGCAGCCAATGGGAGCACGCCTTATTGTCAGGCGCGCCGCCGACCGGCGCGGGGGTCGAGGCCGGCAGGCCGTTGCCGTGGAGACGCCTGGTGAGTTCCCGGGTGGCAGATTTGGGGGCATCCCGCGGGTGGAGGCGCGCCTCTGCTGAAGCAGGGGCCGGAGCAGGTGCTTGGGCTTGAGGGGCGGCGGGCGCGGGGCCGAGGCCGGTGCGGACGCGGGGGAGGGGGGCGCCTCCGGTAGCCCGAGTACCACAATCGGGGAAACCGAGGCTGGCGAGCAGGAGCGGCGAGGCCGGGCTCTTCACGGCTGTCGCCGTCACCCTGCGGTGCCCAGCACGAGCTCCAGCCTCGGGGGTGGCTCTCGGTGTCAGCGGCAGGAGCCACCATTGATTCTGCGCCTGCCGGCCGCCGGGCGCCGAGCCGGGCGCTCACCCTTCACTCACGTCCTTTCACTTCACCTTCACCGCAGCCCTGCGAGGTGAGTGCCTGCTTAGCGCCATTTACGCGGATGGAAACTGAGGCCCAGGCGAGAGGAAGTGTCTCGTCTAGAGTCAGCCAGCTAGCCAGTGGGTCAAACCCAGTCTACACTGAAGAAAACAATTTTTTTTTAAAAAAGATTTTATCTTTAAGTCATCTCTGCACCCAGTTTGGGGCTTGAACTTACAACTCAGAGATGAAGAGGTGCATGCTCTATCGATTGAGGCAGTCAGGTACCCCTAGACTGAAAATCTTGAGTGCACTGCCCTCCAGGAGGAGGAGGAAAGCCCCAGGTAGATAGGTAGAGCCCACTGACACGCTCCGGTGTCTGCACAAGTGATTTTGGAGCCACTTAGCTTTGGGGCCCGAGTTCCTGTGGGTCTTTGGGTCATAGCTCTGGGACTTAGGGTTTCCTGCAGCTAGAGTTCCTTCTTTGGGATCCATAACTGTGGTTAGAACTACAATATCCTTTGAGTGTTCACCTTTAGGTGTAGGCAAACTTATGTGTTAAGTGTAATACTACTTATAATATTAATATAATTATGTCATGGTATGTTGTGAATATAGTAAGTATATTCCTACTCTGTCTACTCAGTTCTGGCATTTTACAGCAGATACAGGCAGAGACAATAGGTAAACGAGGGGCATTGTTCCAATAAAATTTTATTTATGGACACTGAAATTTGAATCTTATGTAATTTTTATGTAATTACCATGTGTCACAAATTTTTTCATCCATTTAAAAATGTTAAAACCAGAGTGCCTGGATAGCTCAGTTGGTTAAGTATTTGCTTTTGGCTCAAGTCATGATGCCAGGATCCTGGGATCGAGCCCCAAGTCGAGCTCCCCGCTGAGCGGGGAGCCTGCTTTTCCCTCTTCTCCCTGCTTGTGCTGTCTCTCTCTCTCTCTCAAATAAATAAATAAGATCTTTAAAAAAAAATGTCGAAACCATTCTTTGCTCCTAGGCTATGCAAAAACAGTAGGCTGGGTAGCTTGCTGGCCCTTAGTCTAGTCCCAAACCTCATAGGATAGAGGAAACAGTCTCAAAGAGGGGTCTCTTATGCAAAGGTAACCACATAGCCAGGAAACACCACAGCTTGGCCTAAAATAAAATCTAAGCTTCCTGACTTCCAGACCAGAGCGTATCAGGAAGCACCACTGCTTGTCATCGACTGGGTCAAGGTGCTGGGGTACACAAAGTGTGCTGTTTTTTATCATGTGTTCTTAAGGCCCTGGAAACCATGATCTAAAGAGCTTGGAAATTTGTGATGTTAAACTCCTGAATGTGCTCTTCTAGGATAGTATGATTGCTGGGCTGGGGGTCTGAGAAATGAATAGATACTTTCTTTCTTTATTCAATGGCTACTTTTTTTTTGCTCCTTTTAGTGGGTTTCTGGGATTTATGGTGAATAATACAGACCTGGTTTCCATCACATTGCTTACAGATGATAAATACATAATCTCAGGTGCTCAGGTAGCTATTTCTTTTTAAACTATTTATTTTAACCAAGCTTAGATTTAGAGAAAAGTTGTAACGATAAGATGGAGTTTCCTTATGTCCCTCACCCTACTTCTCCTAATGTTAACATCTTATAGAATTATAATACAACTATCAAGAACAGGAAACTGATATTGATACAGTATTATTAACTCAGTTGTAAATCTAGTTTGAATTTGACCAGTTTCTTGCACAATGTTCTAGTTTTCATTCTGTGATTCTAACTTCCCATATTGCATTTGGTTATTGCTCCTTAGTCTTCCTAGTCTTCAATGATTAGATAGTTTTGTCTTTCTTAGCCTTGATATTTTTCAAGAGTACTGATCAGTTATTTTGTCTCATATACCTCAACTTGGATTTGTCTAATGCTTTCTCTTAATTCATGTGAGGTTATGCATTTTTGACCAGAATAACACAAACATTGTGTCGTCCTCAGTGTTTCATATCAAGGAGTTCAAGATGCTGATAAGTGTCAGTACTGCTGATATTTATCTTCTTTGTTTGGTTTAGTTGCTGTCTGCCAGGTTTCTGTACTATAAAGTTACTACCTTTCCCTTTAGTCAGTGTCTAGGGGGAAATCTTTGGAAGGATGGGAGTTCTGGTTCTCACAAATTTATGCCCACCGACCAGAGTTAAAACCCATCTGTGGGTCTCTGTGGTCTTTGCCTGAAGGTAATTACCTGTTTCCCTCTCTCCTTCTACATTTATTATTATTATTATTATTATTATTATTATTATTATTTAAGATTTTATTTATTTGACAGAGAGAAACACAGCCAGAGAGGGAACACAAGCAGGGGGAGTGAGAGAGGGAGAAGCAGGCTTCCCGCCAAGCAGGGGCCCAATGTGGGGCTTGATCCCGGGTCTCCGGAATCATGACCCGAGCCGAAGGCAGTCGCTTAACCATCTGAGTCACCCAGGTGCCCCTCCTTCTACATTTATTAATTCAAATTCAGTTAAAGGAAGAGCTGTCCCTTCTCTAATTTATTTATATAAATATGGGTCCCATAGATACTTATTTTATTCCAAGGGTTAAAGTCTAATGTTACCATTATTTTATTGTTCACTGTTCTGGTTTTGTTTGCTCCGGGTCTCCTTCAGGTTAGCTGCTGTGTTCTCTCAACAAATCCTCATCATTTACTTACTTTCTGGCACCTCAGAGTGTTCCAGACTCATCTTGTGTTCTCTCTACCCTAAACCTGGGATCCCAGTCTTGTTGTCTTTAGCCGTACAGTATCCAATTGAGATACTATTCTCCACAGTTACTTAGGTCAGTCTTTTCTTCCTCATACCCTTTAGTGTGATTATGAATTTGTCATACAGTACGTTCATTGTTAAAGTTTATATTCCATTTGGGCTTCCCGTAGATCTCTATTTTTTTGACTGGGAAACATGACTCTGATTGTAAGAGTAAGAACTATAACAAAGGTATACTCAGGGAGGTGTCACTCCCTCCCCCACCCCTGCCACCTTGTTCCTATTCTCCCCTACCTTTCTTCCCTTTCCCGCTCATCCCCTGCAACTAACTGATCTCTCTGGTGGCTGGATTATCCTTTCTTTGCACAAATGAACAGGTGGTTGTGCGTCTTCTTATATCCTCTTCTTTCATATATGAAAAATGGCATGCTATAGGTAATTGTTTTCTTTTTTCACTTAAAAATATCTCTTCAAAATCACTCTTATGTGTTCATAGAGATCTTATTCATTTTTTAAAAGTTTTATTGAGATAAAAATTTTTTAAAAGATATTTTATTTATTTGACAGAGGGAGATAAGGTGAGAGAGGGAACACAAGCAGGGGGATGTGGGAGAGGGAGAAGGAGGCTTCCCACCTAGTAGGGAGCCCGATGTCCTGGGATCATAACTTGAGCCGAAGGCAGACGCTTAATGACTGAGCCACCCAGGCGCCCTGGGATAAAAATTTATACATAATTTGCCTATTCACTGAGATAAAATTTACATACAATTCAGTGGATTTTAATACTCACAGAGTTGTGCATCACCACAGTCAATTTTAGAATGTTTTTATCATGCCAGAAAGAAACCCTGTAGCCTTGGCCATCACTTCTCATTGCCTCCTCCCCTAGCCCTAGGTTTTTTTTTTTTTTTTGCTTGTGGTATAATACACTTAATGTGAAATGTAATTTTTAAATTATTTTTAAATGTATAGTTCTGTGGCATTAAATTCATCCACATTGTTGTTGTGCAGCCATCACTACTATACAGCTTCCACAACTTAAAAAAAAAACAAAAAAACCCACTTTATTTATTTATTTGACAGAGAGAAACACAGCTAGAGAGAGAACACAAGCAGGGGCAGTGGGAGAGGGAGAAGCAGATCTCCCGCCGAGCAATGAGCCTGATTCGGACTTGATCCTAGGACTCTGGGATCATGACCTGAGCTGAAGGTACACCCTTAACCAACTGAGCCACCCAGGTGCCCCCTGTTTTGCAGTCCTATCAGCATTCTGTGAGTTTCATTTGCGCTGTATCCTCACCAGGGCTCGGTATTATCAGTTTTTTAAAAAAATGTGGCTGTTCTAATAGTGTGTAGTAGTATCTCATCATGATTTTAATTCACATTTCTCTGATGACTAATGATACTGGATATCTTTTAATGTACTTATTTGCAGTGTGTGAGGTATCCAAGTCTGTTGATTATTTTTTAATTGGTTGTTTCTTTGAAACCCCATGTTTCAAAGATTTTCTCCAATGTTTTCTTAGTTTTACATGTTTAGATATGATACATTTTGAGTTAATTTTCGTATTGGATTTTTGGTTGAGTTTTTCTTTTTTTAATTCTTTTTTTCATATGGTAGTGCACTTGTTCCAGTACCATTTGCTGCAAAGAAAATCTTCACCACACTGACTTGTCTTTATGTTGTTGCCAGTAATCAGTTGGCCATATTTGTTTGGGTTTATTTATGGGCTCGGTTTTATTTCATTGATTTATGTGTCTCTCTCTTCATCAGCACTACACTGTCTTGATTTTATTTTAAGTATTAGAGTTAGGCAGCGTGTCTCTTCCAGCTTTATTTTTTTTCAAAACTGGGTTAGTCCAGGGGTACCTCGGTGGCTCAGTCAGTTAAGCATCTGCCTTTGGCTCAGATCATGATCTCAGGGTCCTGGGATTGAGCCCTGCATCTGGCTCCTTGCTCAGCAGGGAGTCTGTGACTCCGCCTCCCTCTGCCCCCCCCCCCCGCTTATGCACGCACTCTCTCTCTCAAATAAATAAAAAATTTTAAAAAATGGGTTATTCTAAATGGAACTACAGTCAAAGGGCTGGTATCCAAGATCTATCCAAGATCTATAAAGAACTACTCAAACTCAACATCGAAAAAGAAGATGAACACATCAAAAATGGGCAAGAGACATGAAAAGGCACTTCTCCATAGAAGATATACAAATGGCTAACAGACACATGAAAAAATGTTCAGCGTCACTAGCTATCAGGGAAATTCAAATAAAAACCACACCGAGATGCCACCTTACACCGGTCAGAATGGCCAAAATTAACAAGTCAGCAAACAACAAGTGTTGGAGAGGCTGCGGAGAAAGAGGAACTCTCTTACACTGTTGGTGGGAATGTAAGCTGATGCAGCCGCTTTGGAAAACAGTGTGGAGATTCCTTACAAAATTAAAAATAGAGCTACCCTTTGACCCTGCAATTGCACTACTGGGCATTTACCCCAAAGATACAGATGTAGTGAAAAGAAGGGTCATATGTACCTCAATGTTCATTGCAGCAATGGCCATAATCGCCAAACTGTGGAAAGAGCCAAGGTGCCTATCAACAGATGAATGGATAAAGAAGATGTGGTCCATATATACAATGGAATACTATGCCTCCGTCAGAAAGGATGAATATCCAACTTTTGTAGCAACATGGACCGGACTGGAAGAGATTATGCTGAGTGAAATAAGCCAAGTAGAGAGTCAAGTATCACATGGTCTCACTTACTTGCGGTGCATAAGGGGTACTATAGAGGACAGTAGGAGAAGGAAAGGAAATGGGAAGTAGGGTAATCCAGGGAGAGAAACGAAACAACAGAGACTTTGGACACAGAAACAAACTGAGGGACTTGGAGGGAGGGAGGGGGGTGGGGAGA
>PITA01016487.1:0-46471 GCA_004023965.1 Spilogale gracilis
AAAAGAACCGAGGATGCTCAGGATAATGCAGATCACACAGCGAGGTTTATTTCCAGCTAGCTGGAGTCCAAGAATCTGCTCGGCACAGCAGGTTTCAACAAGGACCCCGAATGCAAGGGTCTAGGGTTTGTATGCATTTCAAACAGCAAGCATGAGTTAAACAGTAATTTTCTTGTGAGATAACATTTTAAACCACACCCCCCCCCCCAATGTTTGGACATTCCAGGAACTGAAGCAAGATGCACAAATGGTTTCTTGACTTAACTGCCCTCATTTGGTAAACACAGGCGTTATAAAAGCATAAATCACCAGGGGGTGTTAGATATGTAGTGGCCTAAGTCACCAGGGGGGGTACAGAGCCTGCTCTGGCTGCCTTGAAGCTAAGCATGCCCTAACACTCTGACACTCAACTCTTATTAAAGAGACAAAGTAGTACCCTGGATTAGTTTTTTTTTAATCGGGGGGCTGTCTGGCTACCATAGATATTTCATTCATATGCATTTTTGAGAAAAGAAACGTATGCTTTTTGATGTGCAGTTTTGTAAATGACATCACGCCATTTCTGAAAGCAAGCAGGGTATAAGTAATAGTAATTACAACAATCAAAATGATTTAGAAGTAGGACAAGAATGAGTGAAAGAGAACATTGGAAGGGACGATGGAGTGAAATGGAGCTTCCACATTTGCATCCAATGAAATGATCTGCCTCTGCTGTCTCTGATTCTGAATTTTCTGGCAGCAAAGGCAAATGGAGAAATGCCTTAGATGGTGTGGTTCTAATTGTATATTAAGTGAAAGTGAATACAAGTTCACCTGGAGATGCAAATATTACCCATTTTATTACAACCCCTATTCCTTTCTTTCTTCTTATCTAAAGACAGGTGGATTTTCTGGGGAAATGTTTTCCACTTCTGTCTTATCAATAACAAATTTAATCTCTTTTTATACCAAAGATTTCTTTTGCAAAATTATTTATTTATTTATTTGGCAGAGAGAAACACAGCTAGAGAGGTAACACAAGCAGGGGGAGTGAGAGAGGGAGAAGCAGGCTTCCCGCTGAGCAGGGAACCCCATGCGGGGCTCGATCCTGGGACTCCAGGATCATGACCTGAGCCGAAGGCAGATGCTTAACAACTGAGCCACCCAGGTACTCCTATACCAAATATTTCTGAAGACTAGATTCTTCTACCTTCCACCTTTCCTGGAAAAAAAGGTAGCTGGGCTTTATTATATCTACCATTAATAAGTATGCTGACCCACGGGCTTCCAATCCCACACTCCTGCCACTCTGCTTAAGGGTTTTCTTGGGTTCCCAAAGCCCACTGGCTCATATATGTAGGCAGACAGGAGGTGCTGAAGAATTAATGTTAATCCCAACATCCTCCAATAAGTGACTAATTGTATTTGGGAGGTAATAACTCATGCCCCTTGATCCTTGGGGAGGATAAGTCAAAGGCAGGTTCTTCATTGTCTCTATGAGTTTCCCAATGATGTTGAGACTCAGTGGCCCCCAGTAGTAACTTTTTTGGTAATGTGAATTTCCCTGTCTCACTACTGTATGTCCTTCCTGGGATGCCCACCGAAATAAACTGCATGGTTTCAAATCCCAGATTTGCTTCTGGGGAACTTAGGTTAAGGTACCTCATGAAAGTATTTCTTTGAGGGGCTAACTTAATAGAGGGCTGGAACTCAGGTCAGCTAGATCAGCACTTGGTTGTTTCTTTACAGTATTAGATAAGCCTTTGATCGGTGCTGAATAACATACATTTTAAGATTATGTTGTCTGAAGTGTGCTCAGTATATGATTAATTGTATTATTTTTAAAAGATCCAGTGTTATACCCAAGAATTGATACCTCTCTCTTTCTCTCATGAGTGCTCTTTCTCTCTCTCTCACCCCCACCCCCCCATACATATACACACAAGTATGTGTGCATAAGAACCAGCCCAGCTCATTATTGCGTAGGGTGGTAGAAGTGAGGGAGACTCTGGCAGTGTTTGTGAGAAGAGCCTATAATATTTCCCAAAAGACTTGGAATATTCTGAAGGATTTGCACAAACTCTGCCACCTAGCATTTTTCAGACGGGTTAGAAAGTGTGTAGAACCAACCTGAGGAAATACCTCTGGGCCTTCACTAATGGTCTCATCTTTCATAATCGTGCCCTTGATGGACTGTGATTATTAAGGGGATGGGAAGGTGGATCTGCTTCCTAAATTAGGGATGAAGAGTGTGGACTTCATTTTGTCATAGTATAATTGACTGACCAGAGGGCACAAAAAAGTGGTGTTATCTGTATGCAGCGAAGAACCACATTTCCTAGAAATGTCTCCACATTATCTTGACATACTCTCTGATGTCTCCATCATTGTGTCCATTTCCTGTAAACCTTCTGGGCCTGCTAACCTCACCTACCTTCTATCCAGTATGAATCTTAGTGTACCAACCAGGGGAGAGAAAGATGTAAATTTATTTGCTTTAAGTGAGTTTCAATCTAAGTCTAAGACCCATAATTCGGACTTGTGAGAAGTTCCGTCTGTTGTTGTTGAGGCCTCCTCTGTACCTTCCGGTTGTAAAATGGTTGTTGGCTTTATCCAGACAGCACTGAATCTGCACCTGAGGGATTCTGGGTCCACACAGGTTAGCGTGGAGAAGCCCACTGTCTCAGAGCACCTGACCCCTGCTGGTGTGGGGCTGGCTAGCAGTCAGAGCACTGTGGAGGCTGGAGGCTCTTCTAAAGAGATCTGGCCTCTCTAGAAGCCCTGTCAATCATCCTCACCAAGATCTGCCAGGAGCTGAAAAGCAGGCAGAGCTTCATGCCCGGGGCTGAGAACACTGCCCCTCTGGTGTCTTGTCACCCCGAGGAGTGCCACCATGGGGAGGCCTGAGGGGCCCTGAAGCCCAGGGCTAAGAAAACAGCACAGTCCTTGCTTAGTTTGTTCCCCAAGACAGTCACTGAACCAAGCACTTGGGCCTAAATGATTTATGAAAGGAGGTGCTCCCAAGATCAACCAGTCGGGGAGTTGGGGAAGCAAGATGGGAGAGAGGAGGAAACCAAGAAAGAGTGATTTCAAGTCAACTCAGCCCGATCCTGTGGGGTGCTGGGGAGCGTAAATGATGCCTTGAGGAATAGGAGTTGAGCTATTTGTACACCTTGCTGTCATCATCTATGGGCAACCCTCAGGTGGGCACAAGGGGATGAACATCTTGGCATTTTTTAGCTCTTCATATGGGCCAGGTGGTGCCCACGCCCACGGGCGGTCCTCTTAAGGCGGCTTCCCATGTAGATACTCACCTGGTGAAAGATATGGGTGGGGCACCAAGGGAATTCACTACAAGGGCCATCTCAAAGCCACCAGGCATCTTTCAGTAAAGTGACATCACAGCGAACCACATCATTGCGTTGCCTTGAGAAAAAAAGACAAAGCTAGAGAGTCTTTCTTTCTTTTTATTTTTTTAAAGATTTTATTTATTTATTTGACAGAGAGTGATCACAAATAGGCAGAGAGGCAGGCAGAGAAAGAGGGGGAAGCAGGATTCCTGCTGAGCAGAGAGCCTGATGTGGGACCCAAGCCCAGGACCCTGAGATCATGACTGGAGCCGAAGGCAGTGGCTTAAACCTCTGAGCCACCCAGGCGCCCAAGAGTCTTTCTTTAAATGTTTATCTGAAATGGGAATACAGCCTCAAGTACTTCTTCTGTTCGTGGAATGACGTGTGAAGTCATGCTAAGCTCAAATGTGTTTATGTCCCCAGGCTGAGTCCCCAAAGTACCAGGGCAATGTGCTAATTATTATTAATCCTGGAATATTTTACTTAGGAAAGCAGGAGCCTGATGCTCCTTCAGGCCAGGGATGCAGATGTTTTACATTCTCACTTGACTTTGTGTGAAAACATCCATCCCACTGAGGAGAAAGGAAGAACAAAGCCCTTGAAAAATTGGATGGAAACGAATCAAGGATCTGTTGAATGGGAAGACACAAAGGATTCTAAAAAGAGAACCCACAGGGGAAATAAAGAGAGATTTTTTTGAAATGTAACCCTGGGGAGCATGCTCAGATGAGATGCAGGTGGTCTATGGACCCAACAGGTCACTGGCTAAACTGGGAGAGGAAGAGATGTGCACAGGAAGTCTTGGAATCCTCTTCAAAAGCCTCCAAGGAGAGTGTATGGCTTTGGCAAGTAGGAGAAATAAATGAGAGGGTAGAGGGATGATGCCTGGTGGACGTTTGATGCAAGAATACAATTTTAAGTCTTCATTTTATGGGATTAAAAGAGATGAGGGTACAGAGACTGTGGCTGATACTCAGAAGTCTAAGTCAACACACTGAGTCCAGGTCTAGAAGCCCAACATGCGTAGACATTACCAAGAAGCCAGAAAAGAGAGTGGAATATTTGTTTTATATCCAAATAGACCCAATAATAGGACTTTAGATTTCCTTGTGGGTTTTTCTTTACAGTGTATGAATTTGGGGAATTGATTTTTTTAAAGGTTTATTTATTTTTATTTTAGAGAGAGAGAGAAAGAGAGAGAAAATCCTCAAGCCGACTCAGTGGGAAGCCCAACGTGGGGCTTGATCCCAGGACTCTGAGATCATGACCAAAATCAAGAGTTAGACACCTAACACTGAACCACCTAGGCTTCTAGCTCTGAGGAACTGATTTTTAAAAGAAGATGGGCGCTTTGTAAATAAAGGCAAACAGGGGAAAAGGAGACTATGTGTTACATAAACTATTCCTCAAAACCAGCCTATCCAAGCAAGAGCTATTATCACCTTTTAAGACCAGAAAAGCAAGGTTTGGAGAATTATGTAATTTTCCCATGCTCTGGTTCATTAAGTGGAAGAATTAATAAATTTTATTCTTCATCACTTCCATATACTAACAAATATTTATTGAAGACCTACTGTGTACTTATTCTGGACACTGGGGAACCAAATAATTATTTGAACCTGTATCTTCTGATTGTCTTAGCCATTCTTTCTCCCCCAAAGTCTAATGGCAGAGCTCATTCCAATATGAGCCGGAGGGAAGTTGGCTGACTCTATGATGAAGCCAGATGGTAATGAGATGTCCATGGAGTGGAGGGTGTGGGAACATCAAAGAGTGCACGGTGGACTGAATTTATACGTTTATAGGTTGAGAGGGAGAACCCAAACCATTTTGAGTGCTACTTTAAAAAATGAAAATAAGGAACAACGCTAAAAGAATAAACAACAAAATTTTATGGTTATATTTTCTGATTATCAAACATGGGGAAAAAGATAAGAGGCAAAAATCATTTTTGATGTTACAAGCCAGAGATAATGACTATAATTATCTTAAAGTATGTTTTTCCCATCCGTTTTTCTCTGCTTTGACTGCTTCAAATTTTTTTTCTCTGATTTTGGCATTTAGCAGTTTTGGGTAATAGGTCTATGCGTGGTTTTCTTCACATTTATCCGTCTTGAGACTTTGTGAATCTGTAGGTGGATGTCTTTTATCAGTTCAGGGGACTTTTTCTGCCATTCTGTCTTTATGCTAGTTTTACTCCATTCCTTTTCTCCTAGGACATTAGGTACATGTCCTTACTAACCTTCTCTCTGTTTCTTTACATTTTCCTATACATTTTCCACTTTTTTGACTCGGGCTTCATTCTGAATTCTTTCTTGTAGGTTGTATTTCAGTTTACTAATACACGTGAGCTGTATCTGATTCACCGCTAAACTCACCCACTGAGATTTACATTTCCTCCATTGTCACTTTTCAGTTCTAGATTGCTCCTTTGGCTAGTGTCTAAGGTTTCCAATATTCCACTGAAGTTCTCAGTTTTCTGTTTTATTTCCTTGAGCATGTTCAGCATATTTATTTTCAAGTAGTATCTGGCAACTACAGCATCTGAATCCTTCCTAAATCTGTTTCTGTTGCCTGTATTTCTCCTGAATTTTAACCAAATAGCTGTGATTTTTTTTTAAACATTTTGTTTTTAAGTAATCTCTACACATAGTGTGGGGCTCAAATTTAGAACCCTGAGCCCAGAGTCTCATGCTCTTGTGACTGAGCCAACCAGGCGCTCCAGCCATAGAGCCTTATGTTCTATTGGACCCTGACTCGGAAGCATCATTTGGCACTAGGAAGCAATACTTAAAATCAAATAACAGTTCTCCATCCTAAGATCTCATAAGCTTAAGGTGCACTGTTGATTTAATTATAGCTTCTCTGAGAGTTGGAAGTAAAGACGTGCTACATGAGACATATACATGTGACCTGATTTCAGACATGTCTTGTTATAAAACAGTAAGCATCTAAGAATTCTAGAAATATGGCAGAATTCCCCAGCCTTGGGCAGACTTGTTTGTATATCCTGACTCAGTTTGTCTTTAAGTTTCCTTTTTTTTTTTTATTTTTAAAACAATATTTTATTTATTTATTTGACAGAGAGAAACATAGCTAGAGAGGGAACACAAGCAGGGGGAGTGAGAGAGGGAAAAGCAGGCTTCCGACCGAGCAAGGAGCCCAAGGCGGGGCTCCATCCCCGGTCTCCAGGATCATGACCTGAGCCAAAGGCAGTCGCTCAACAAGCTGAGCCACCAAAACCTCCCCAGGGAGAGAGATGGATGACTTGAATTGTCCTAAGGCTTTGTCCCCTCCAAAGGCTTGCAAACTCTCCAGCATTCCTGCTGGTTAAATGTAGTTAGTGGCAGGATTGATGAGAATCCCGTACTTAGGAAATCATGGGGCAGGAGCCTGAGGACCAAGGAGTCTTTACTTCCAAAGGAAGGAAAACGCACCTCTCAGGCTCACAGTAGAAGGGATTGCTTATCTTCTGCTGAGGCTGATGTGGCTGGAGTGCAGTTCATTTTCTTTCTGTATTTCAGGACTGGTCTTAATTATCAACCGAATTTATCTTGGCCATGAGCTCTAGCAAATAAGACTCAAAATGGAGGAGGAACTGTGCTTGCATTGCACAAAGCATAGCTCTTTGAGCAGCCAACTGACCACAGAGTTGAGACCTGCCAGGGCCAGGCAGCGGGCAGGGGCTGTGGCCAAGGAAAGTCTGCAGTGCCCACCGAAGAAGGTGGCCATTGCTCAATGCCGGCTGATGGCTGCCGCCTGGCAATACAGACCCAGGGTTTCCGGATCTGAAATTTGTCAGAAGCCGGTAATATGGATTTTTGTGAGCAATCTCCTGATTTTTATGTTGGCAGTGAATTCTGTTTTCTAAAACTTGCAGGTATGACACACCATGTTTCTGAGATGACTGCAGCTGTGGGTTCCCACTGGTTGTTTCTGGGCTACATGTTTTGCATTAAGTGAGCTTCTGCCTAAGAAGGTAGTCCCGGGGCACCTGGGTGTCTCCATCAATTAAGCGACCGACTCTTGGTTTTGCCACAGACCATGATCTCAGGGTTGTGAGATCCAGCCCGATGTGTCTGGCTCCATGCTCAGCATGGAGTCTGCTTGAGATTCTCTCTCCCCCTCTCTGTGCCCACCTTCCCACCTATGTGCCCATTCTCTCTCTAAAATAAATAAATAAAATCTTTTAAAAAAATGTACTTCCATCACTGAAGCAATATGGAATGCTTCTCCTTTCTCTGCCTCTTCCCCACACATCATAGAGGCATTCTTGGATATACAAACACGGGGGCTTTCTCAGTACACTTGAAATTTCAAAAAGTACATTGCCCTCCAATGACATGTTGGTATTTTGGAAGACTCCCTCAGTGAGGTCCATTTTTTACAATTAAAAGGGGGTTTTGGGGGCGCCTGGGTGGCTCAGTTGTTTGGGTGACTGCCTTCAGCTCAGGTCATGATCCCGGAGACCCGGGATCGAGTCCCACATCGGGCTCCCTGCTCCATGGGAAGCCTGCTTCTCTCTCTCTCACTCCCCCTGCTTGTGTTCCCTCTCTGGCTGTGTTTCTCTCTGTCAAATAAATAAAATCTTTAAAAAATAAAAAGTTAAAAAAAATAAAAAAAATAAAAGGGGGTTTTGGAGTCCCCCACCATGAAAACTGCTCACTGTAAGTAGCCCCAAAGCAAACAGAATATCACTGAAATCATCTGCCACATGGTCTATGGGCAATCTTAGAGTAGAGAAACCAGTAATTTGGTTAATATCAGCAACCTGGCCAAATTGCCCATAGGGAAGTTTACTAATTTTCAGTTCTCAAATATTTTAGAAGTGTTATGTGAATGGAGATTCTTTTCTTGCCTGGAGGAAAACACACACGTTGCTTAAAAGATAATTGGGGCAGTTACAGGAGGAAAAGCATGTCAGATGCATGATCACATTGCTTGGGGACTGTTTCATGGAGATGAGACTGTATCCTAGAAGAAATGATTAAAAAGAGACCAGGGAGGCTGACAGAGTGATTGGTACCCAAACACAATAATTAACGGTTGAATTCCTCAGGGATCCTACTCTGTGTCCTTAGGCGACTAATATTCACCATTGTGCCATAATCATTTGAGAAAAATATGTTATCTGATAGAATCTTTCCAGGATTTGTCTAATATCCTGTTCAGTGCTCAAAATAGCTGGTGTTGCCATTTCTACTTTGCGTAGCATCCGACATCGGTTAGAGAATAGAAATGCCTTTATGGGGCGTCTGGGTGGCTCAGTAGGTTAAGCGTCCAAGTTTTGATTTCAGCTCAGGTCATGGTCTCTGGTCATGATCTCAGGGTCATGGGACTGAGCCTGGAATCAGGCTCCATGTTCAGCAGGGGGTCTGTTTGAGATTCTCCTTCTTCTGCCTGTCCCTCTGCTCACACGCTCCTGTGCTCTGTCTCTCTCAAATAAATCTTTTTTTCTTTTAAAAAAGAAATGCCTTTGTAATGGATATTGTTAAATGTTTAGATGGAAAGCATGTACTTGGAAATTAGGGGAACTTCTTTGTATCTCTGAATTTCTGTCACCTTTTAGTATTTTTGAACTCTACATTTCAGCATACTTGTGTCCCTGAAGATGAAATATAAAATCTAAATTCATTTCATATATGCAGCCTTGTTTCTAGTAAGTTCTGCTTTCTGGGTACAACACACATAGGAAATTGCAGACTTTTGTTAAATTGCCTCAGCGTTAGAGAATGAAGGAGATACTACAATGACACTGGAAACAGCCATTGCCGTGTACTGATCCTGAAATCTAGGTGCAATGTTTACGTTGTCCGGGCCTGCCCAGCTCCCACAGCTTGAGAAGGAAATGAGCAAGACCACAGGAGAGCCAGTTGTGGTGTCAAATTTATTTATATGGGGAATGAAATACTTCTTGATTTAAGAATAGATCATTAAAACAAGGGGAGGTCATGTCTAACACGTACATTTTCTGTTATGAGTTTTCTCTTGTTGATTCCTCTGGGCTCGGTCGCTGGCAGGCTCCACATCGCTGCATTTTTAATTCAGAGAAATATGAAAAGATTGGGTTCTAAAATGGAATGACTCACACGTTTAATACTTCTTTATTTTTATTCCTTTTATTTTCTCTTTTAGTCCTTGAAGAAAGTAACTGCTCAGACCCTGGGGGCCCAGTCAATGGGTACAAGAAGGTGACAGGAGGCCCTGGACTTCTCAATGGGCACTATGCCAAAGTTGGCACCGTTGTGTCCTTCTTTTGCAATAACTCGTACGTTCTTAGTGGCAATGAGAAGAGAACTTGCCAGGAGAATGGAGAGTGGTCGGGGAAACAGCCCATCTGCATAAAAGGTAACCGAGGAGTATTCGTGAAGTCCACTGAAATCGATGAAGTTGCTGGACTTTTTGGAAGCTCCCTACATGTGTGTGAGCCCCTGAAAAAAATGCCATTCTCTCTTAGGTTCTCAATGGAACCATCTATGACTTCTAGGTTGAAAGCCATCCCTGAAAATATATGCTTCTCTTTTGGACCTCCAGAGGATCTGCTTCTCCTAATCATAGCTTCTCACTGTGATCCAAGAGGAGTCAGGAAGTTATCAGAGCAGTTTAGGAAAGGTGACAGGACTGGGCTTTATATACATAAACCCAAGAACAAAACTGAGGCTATCAACAGGCTCCAATATAGCTCCATTTATCTACTCTCTAGCTCCATTTATCTCTAGGAAGTTGGGGCGGGAAATAAAAGAACAAAGTAGGCACACTATCCCTGTCAGCCTGCATGGTGAGAGGTTTAAGTTGTTAACATAACGAAAAACATCTTAACAAGATGGCAAGCCCTCTAGCATTCAAGGCAGAGTCAGAGGATATGGATGAGCAGAGTAAGTTGAGAGAAAGGAACGGTCACTATTGCTTGAAATAGGGACAGTTGTAAGCAGCCAGTAGGAGCTGAGCCAATCTGGGAGGCGGGGAAGGGTTGCAAAAGGTGCAGAGCAGCTGGGATGATATTCCCATCATAGAAGACAAGGGGAAAGAAAAGGTGTAGGCAGAAGTGAACGGATCATGGTAAACTGAAAGTGTGACTGACTGGGAATCTGGGAAGTAGATTGGAAAGGTTGGTTTGGGACCAGAAAACAAGGAATGTTGTATAGAGAACCTTGAACCCCCTTGGCAGTGGGGATGTGTAGTTTCTTACCGAACTAGGTCAACAGCTTCCATATTTTGGGGGCAGGTCACAATTATCTGGCTGTTTCTGAGGAAGAAAAGCATGTCCTTGGCCTAGATTATCCAGATAATTGCCTTAATCCTCCACTTTCCCTTCTGGGTATTTGTCAACAACCCAACTCATGGGAAAAGAAATAAAAGAGAATGGTTTGTGAAAGGAATAAATCACTTTAGACTTGAGCCAGAAGCGACCTTCATCCCCACCAGCACAGACTCTGATTCTTGATTTCATTAATTATGGAAATGGTGTTTCATATGTCCTTGGAGATTTTTGTCAGCTCTTTTCTTACAAATTAATAACAACTAAAGTTCTCTAGTTTGCTAATTAGATGAATGTTGGCTACTTGATTGGGAAAGTGAAGAAAGAGACACTTCAGCAAAATGAAGCCTGGGCTTTGAGGTGCCCTCAAATGATCATTAGGAGCCTCGATTTCAGAGGAAGGAACTAGAGGAATCAGCTACCCAAGACTTACCCGTGGTTGACACTGCCATCTGGTCCTAAATGAGAGTCTTGTGGTTCCCTGCATTGGGCTCTGTGAACCTTCATTTTTTTATTATGACTTCACGTTCTATCAAGTTCGCTGATGGTGTTTGTGGGAACAGAGTCCCAATCTAACGACCACCAGGGTTTCGCATCACCTGAGTGGAGTGGCTTTTCAGAGGTGCGTCCTCCATGGGGGTTCTTCAGAGGGGGTTGTCAATTTCAATGTAAGGCAGCATGCTCTTTTGCTAGGGAGCTGTCCAAAGCCGGCTGTCACACCTCCCCTCTGAGACCTCTGGGGGTGTCTGGAAAGGGTGGTTAGGGATGATGAATCTGAACTGAATGAGCGTGAGCAGGTTAATATGGGAAAGGCTGATGCCCTCTTGTCTCCTTCACTCTAGCCTGCCGAGAACCAAAGATCTCTGACCTGGTGAGACGCAGAGTTCTTCCCATGCAGGTTCAATCAAGGTGAGGTCGGGATACCTGAGGTCTGCTTTCAAGGTGAAGCCTATGTCTCCTCCTGCCCCTTTTCCCTCACTTGTGTTTGGCCAAAGACAGTCCGGGGTTTCTTAGGGACACTCAGTGCTGACTTCTCATAAAAGAAAAGGGCCTATTAGAGGGAGGCTGATGAGCCAGCTGCCTTTGGCCAAGAGGTAGCAGCTGCTGGAACATGGACATGGTTCACGGGATCGTGGGAAAGTAGGTCGTTGGTGGAACTTGAGATGCTCTTTGAGGAACTGGATTTTTAACACTTGAGTCCTCCTGAAATTGTGATGTTTACTATGGCAGATTCTAGAGAGAAGACCTTCCTGCCCCGTGCCACCAGCTGTGGCTCAGGAAGGTGTTCCTGGTGGTAATCAACTAGAGGAGGCAGGCCCCTGGTGCCCAAGAACTACGGATGAATGGCCAGCCCCAATGAGGGATGGGAGGCTTCAGATATGCCTGTCCAGCCTTCCTCCTGGGAAGATAGAGGTGGGGACCACTGAGGGGCAGAGAATCGGCCCAGTTCTACATCTTCTCTCCTCATTTTGTAGGAGAAATTGTTTTCAACTCATCTCCTACTGCTCTCCTCCTCATCCTCCACTCTGGCCCCAGGGTTCTCCCAGCTTGTTCCCTCCCCATCCCCCATAGCACTGCTTCAGAACCTTAGCCCTTCTGTCTGGACCCCACTTCTGCTGCATTTCTGTGAGGTTTGAAGCTTCGCTTCCATCTGCTCCCTGCTCAGTTTTTACCTGGCAGAGACATCTTTCCTGACCGTCCTCTGGAAAATAAGAACCATCCTCCAAATGTTATAGTACTGGCTAATGTTTTCTCCTTTTACACTTTACATAAAAACAAAGTCATCATCAACCTCAAAGAATCGATCAATTACATAGAAGGACAGTAACCCCACCTGGACCCTAACTGCCCAGCTGGGTTCTTAGCTGTCCAGTATTTGCTGCGGCTTAGGGCTCAGCTTAGCTCTCAGCCCTCCCTGTCATCTTATCTACAGTTTTTTTGTTTGTTTTTTGTTGTTGTTGTTGTTGTTCAATTTCTGTCTCCACCTAACCCCACAAAAATAAGTACGTAAAAGTTACAAGTGCAGGAACACTTTCTTTTCTGTTCATGTTCAAGGTCTGGGGCGAAGAGCAATGCTTGCTACACAGGAGTCACCCCCCCAAAAAACATAACCACCCCAAACAGTGAACGAATGAATGAATGGGATTGATAAATAAGGGCTTGAGACCGGGTTTGGTCTCTCTTAAGCACTGTATTTAGTATTCTTTGTCAAGTTCCTGAAATTGCTAAGCCTTTAGTCTCCTCTTTTAAAAACCAAGGGCAATCCTAAGAATGCCTGTCTCTGGGAATTGCTGTCCGGACTAGATTCGGCACACAGAGCTAGCTGACATTTATTGAGTGTTCGCTATATGACAGTTACTCTAATCTTTTCTACAAACTCTGAGGTAAGTATTACTATTATTGCCATTTTCTGGTAGGTTTTATTACCCATTTTAGTACAGGTGGGTAAAATGAGGCTTGGAGAAATTCATTAACTCACCCTAGATCACATTGCAAAATGTGGATCCAGGATGTGAGTCTAGGATCTTCATAGTCTTCAGGGTCTCCAGGGTCCGTCCGCTCCCTTATGCTCCAGCTGCAGCCAAGCCGGACGGAGAGGCTTTAGCAGAACACTTGCACAAGTGAATAGCTGTGAGTGGCAGCTTTTGCTTTCAGGAATGGTAACAATAAATCCCTGTGATTAAAACTGATCCCAGCCAAGTGACCTGAAATATTCCTAAAGCAGGATATTCATCAATCTCTCACCTTTCCTTTGGATATTTCCTTCTATCTCTGTCTTTCCCATTTCAGATAAGGCATTTCCTTGGGAACAGTGACAGTGGAGTACAAATTCCATCTTTACCTGATCTTTATGATTTTCCAGGAGCTGGACTCCCCACTAAGTGGCATGAACCTGTTCTTTCCAACAGTACATCTTGTAGAGGAGCCCCTGAACTACTAAAAAAGACCACTGTGCTTTGTGTTTTTAAAGCGATTACATTGGGAAGTTAGGTGGCAAGGTGTCGGGTGGCTCATGTGGATGAAAAAGCAAGTCTTAAAACTTGATTTTAAGGATCTTTCTGGAAGACAGGCTGCTGGAATGTGGATATACCAATCTTCAGCATCCTGGTCACCCCAGACTACAAAAGGCCGTGCAATCTTTCACAGATGGACAAAAAGATGAGCTGGTTTTAATAAGGTCTGTGGTCAAAGGAACGAGGCTGATACAAAAGCGAAGTTCAAGCAAAGCTTTATTTCGCACCAAGCATCAGAATTATATTGGCCCGGACCAGGGTCGCCTCTCAAGGGAAAAACGACACAGCTTAATTTCTCAGGCTAGCTTTTATAGGGTGACCCCCCAAATTACAAGCTGACCAGGGTCGGGTAACTACCTGAATTAATTTGCATTTCTATTGCCCCTGGAGCCGGGAGGTGGAGGGCATTTGGGCATTCCCACCTGAGCACAAGCTCTGGGTAACAAGCCGCCCATTCTTAGTTTGCATCTCCATACCTCCCAGGATGGGCCGTTAAGGGGTTAACTGATTGGGCAGCTCCCCCAACCTGGCTCGCTTTTGTTTTCCAGGAGCCCCGTTTCCCCATTTCTCCCTGAGCTGTTTTTCTGAGTAAACAAGATGGCGGCCTGGCTTTCTAAATAGGTCCTTACAGTTTGCCAGTTCCAAAGCTCCTTGAACTGCAGACCTTGTTGTAAACACGAGCTAAAGATTCATTAAATGAATGTGGATGGAACATTTTCTCTGAGGGAAGCACTGTACAGACTCACGAAATAGATTTCTTCAGATGACATCAGATGGCATGGTAGAGACCCCAGGCTGGGAATCCTACATGGCTAAGTGCCGCACTGGGTACCATCTCCTCTTCCCGTGTGCCCTTGGCGAGTCCTACTCCCCCACCCCTTCTTTTACCCATTCATTAAACAGAGACAAACACATTGTTTCCTAGAGGAATTCTAACTTCCCAGTTAGTGGTCGTTATGCGCTGATATAAAATGAATGCAGGTTGTCCAGTGGGTGTACATTTCCACCAAGAATCCCCAAGTGGTCTCTGGAGCCTTCAGCTTCTAGTGCTCATTTGAAAGGCCTTTTCGCATTTACACACAATGCTCTGTATTTCTGCCAATCAGCGTGCTCTGAGGGAGGGAGCCCTATTCTCTGAGGTGTACTAATTACAGACGCTGATTGCTAAATCAAGCTACTGTATCCACACAGTTTAGTTCGAGTCAGTTCCTGATATTGCTCCATTATGATGATGTTTGGGAGAAAAAAAGACACCCGGCTTCAGATGAATTTCCTTTCCTGTTTAAATTACAGTTAATTTTTCTCTGTGTGCCTGTATCGTGTACCCTGGGATAGCAGCTGTTATGACGGATAGTATTCCCTGGTTAAAATCTTAGGCAGCTGGAGGCATGCCAGAAATGGAAATGAAGGCACGGAATGAAGGTGGAGGTGTGCGGTGTGCGAGAGAATCTTCTCAGTGGTTGGGGGGGGGGCGGTGCGCGCGCAAGCGCATCCCTGAGAGAGAGGCGGGGCCAGGGGCGGGGCAGGAGGAAGAGAGACCCACCGATGATGAGTCGACCATATGGTTTTCTGCTGTGACCAAATGTGTGTGGCGGCTTGGCATGGGGACTACAGTGCCTCGATGACCATCTCTTGCCCTGCTCTCTCTGGGCCCTGGGCCCCCCATGCAGGGAGACGCCTTTACACCAGCTCTACTCAGCATCCTTCAGCAAGCAGAAACTGCAGGGCGCCCCCACCAAGAAGCCAGCCCTTCCCTTTGGCGACCTGCCGCCCGGGTTCCAGCATCTGCACACCCAACTCCAGTATGAGTGCATCTCGCCTTTCTACCGCCGCCTGGGCAGCAGCCGCAGGACGTGCCTAAGGACCGGAAAGTGGAGTGGGCGAGCCCCGTCCTGCGTCCCTAGTGAGTCAGGGGGCCGGAGGGTTGGGGGCCGTGTTTGTCTTCCGTGGCTGCTTGTGAAAGTCCTGGGACCCTGTTGACTTTCTGGGGATGGTTCCTTGTCCGGTGGGCCTCCAGTTAATTCCCTAACTTGGTTATTCTATAGTTGGAGCTTCCTTACTTTGGCTTAAACTTTTAACTCAGAGAAACTGGCTTATTAGGTCTTCGATGAATATTTTTGTAGGAGGCATACTCCATTGTGGGTCATTCTTTATTTTCTATTTACTTATTTTTAAAAATATTTTATGTATTTATTTGAGAGAGAGAGAGAGAGAGCGGGATCATACACAGGGAAGAGGCAGAGGGAGGGAACCATTATTAAAGCCCCAAATGGGGGAGGGGTTAACGATATCTGAATATGCTTTCTTGGATACCCTGTCTGAGCCCGTTTTCACATTTATCATCCCATGGTACCAGATAGGTAGTTACTGATTAGGCAATGAGGTATTAAGTACTCATATGATTATGGTGATAATTACTAAAGTAATATGTGGAGGTCTCTGGAAAAGAGAAGTTCTACCTTCCCCACCTGCTATGTCAAAGGAGAACAGTATGGCTTAATTCACTGTGGTCAAGTTTATCATGATAGTCATGATATTTTGAATCTGTTTCCATTGATCCTCATGGAGTCTCCTCAAGAACCCTAGGAGACAGACGTGATTACTAGACCCATTTTGCAGGCAAGAAGACTGAGGCTTTAAGAGATTTGGCAATTTGCCCCAAGTCCTGTTGATAGTAAGAGCCTGGGATCCCAAGCCTTCCATCTTAACCCCAGACTTTATAGCCAACTACTTCAAGGTGGTTGATTACTATTTAATGGGAAAAGGAAAACAGCTTGGATGCATAGTGGTCATCGCACCCATGGGGCCCACCTTTCCAGATCTGTGTTTTCTTGGTTGAGCAACACATTCCCCTTTGGATGGGAAGGTCTACCTTTATCTTACCAAGCTGGTGCTTTCTCCACAGTCTGTGGGAAAACTGAGAACATCACTGCTCACAAGAGCCAGGGGCTGCGCTGGCCGTGGCAGGCGGCCGTCTACAGGAGGGCCAGCGGGGCGCACGGTGGCAGCCTGCACAAAGACACATGGTTCCTGGTCTGCAGCGGTGCGCTGGTGAATGAGCGCACCGTGGTGGTGGCTGCCCACTGCGTCACTGACCTGGGGAAGGTCACCATGATCAAGACAGCAGACCTCAAAGTTGTCCTGGGGAAATTCTACCGGGATGATGACCGAGATGAGAAGACCATCCAGAGCCTGCGGGTGAGAGAGGGCTGTAACCTGGAAACTAGGTGTTGGCTCAGCAAACTCAAGGCACAGGGGTGGGAGGGGGAGGCAGTAGCTGCGTCTGTCCTGACTCCCAGGCACATTAGCACTCAGCCCAGGGCCTGGCAGGGAGCAGGAGCCCAGTATTTCACATACATACTAGAAAGGCACATCGAGAAAGACAACGAAGTCTTTTTTCTCTTTGTTTTCAAAATAAGATTATAACAAATATCATCTATCATTGTGGTCATCAAAAGTTAATCTTCTATTATGTTTAGGGCATTGTACAAGGTAGGCTTCGAGGACTTAGAAAGGTTTTATCCAAGATACTCCTGATCAATCTATAATTTTCTTCTGTCTTTCTCTGCCTATTTCCCTCCCTCCTTCTCTTCCAACCACCTACCCACCCACCTCTCTATCTGTCCATCTATCCGTTCATTGCTGAGCTCCCACAGTATGCCATTCACAGGGAATAGATATGGAACAGAATAAGGCGTAGTCTTTGCCCTGAAGAATCCACAGGCTAGTAGAAGAGACAGACCAGCATATCATGATTAGTTTGACACAAGAGAAGCTTGGAAGAAAGGTGCCCAAATCTAGTTGAAGTAATAGAACGTGTACATAAAAGTGTTAGACTATTTCACATGTATAGGCTCCATCAAAGAGAATGATCAGCAAGGGTCGGGACAATGGGCAGAGACTGGAAAAGTCTTTTTTTTTTTTCAAAGATTTTATTTAATTATTTGACAGAGAGAAACACAGTTAGAGAGGGAACACAAGCAGGGGGAGTGAGAGAGGGTGAAGCAGGCTTCCTGCCAAGCAGGGTGCCCTATGCGGGGCTGGATCCTGGGTCTCCAGGATCATGACCTGAGGCGAAGGCAGTCGCTTAACCAACTGAGCCACCCAGGCGCCCCAAGACTGGAAAAGTCTTAGGGAACACTCTGGGTCTGGCTGGGTCTTACAGGCTTCTAGATGAATGAAGTGTTTACAGTCAGCTAGAAATTGCAATCTGGTAGCCTTTTAGGGGGTTGTGTTTACATAGTGCTAACACACATTTTTTTTTAACCAGTTATTTGCCAACATTTATAAATCAGGAGGTTCAGATGAAGATCTGGTCTCTTCTCTGACAAGGTCAGAAAGCCCGTCACCGCTCTTGGCCTGGCAGTGGTCAGGGGAGCCCATAGGCCACTACCCACTTTGGATGGGATAGGCACCCCTGTTCTTGGCAGCCCCATCTGTCATCCCATTTAGCTAATAGCACTTGCCAGGAAGCAGTGGGCATTTTGCTTCAGAACCCCCCAAATAAAGCCATTGTTTTCTATGATCCCTGAAGCAAAGTCTCCCCAAATCTTTGCAGCTGTGCCCAAGACACTTTCTCCTGATAACTTATCCCCGGGGCTTGTCTCTTCTTACTCCCTGTGGGGGGCGGAATGTGGCTCACCACTGCTGTCTGTCTCTTGTCTTTGTAGATTTCTGCCATCATTCTGCATCCCAACTATGACCCCATCCTGCTCGACATGGACATCGCCATCCTGAAGCTCCTAGACAAGGCTCGCGTGAGCACCCGTGTCCAGCCCATCTGCCTTGCAGCCCCGCGGGACCTGAGCGCCTCCTTCCAGGAGACCCGCATCACCGTGGCCGGCTGGAACGTGCTGGCAGACGCAAGCAGCCCTGGCTTCAAGAACGACACGCTGCGTTCAGGGGGGGTCAGGGTGGTGGACTCGCTGCTGTGTGAGGAGCAGCACGAAGAGCACGGCATCCCTGTGAGTGTCACGGACAACATGTTCTGCGCTGCCCAGGACCCCGCTGCCCCCTCGGACATTTGCACGGCAGAGACGGGAGGCATCGCTGCCGTGTCCTTCCCGGGACGGGCATCCCCCGAGCCACGCTGGCACCTGGTGGGGCTGGTCAGTTGGAGCTATGACAGGAGCTGCGGCCACAGCCTCTACACGGCCTTCAGCAAGGTCCTGCCTTTTAAAGACTGGATCGAGAGAAACATGAAGTGAGCCTCAGGTCCGTGGAGATGCTGTTCGGGCCTCCATCCCATCCGTCTGGGTGTTGCACGGGGCAGTGTGGGCCTGAAGCTGGACTCTGCCTGTGAACTTAGCTGGGCCAGGGCTTCCAACTTCAGGCTGGACACTCAGTGGGGAGGGAGTGGAGCTCACCTTCTGGTAGGCCACTGCCTCCTTGGGGGCCGAGACCTGGGAAGACACCAGGGCTGCCAGCAGGAGCTGAGTTTCCTCCAAAGAGACTATGCAAATAGCAAAGCACTGGTCCCCATTCCACCAGCCCAGTGGCCTTGCCCACCTGCCCTTCAGTGGTGTCAATGTCATGGCCAGCGCTGGTGGAGAGGCTTGGCCAAGAAGTCTGAGATTCATGAGGGCTTCTCTGGCTAAAGAGAAGACTCCAACCAGACCATGTTCCAGAGAGCTGTCTGTGGGACCGCCCAGGATAGCAGAGCTTGGACGTGGCCTTGGCTTCCGTGTACATTGCCACAGAAAAGTGTGGCCTTTTTCTTAATCTCCTGTATATATTTTAATAAAACGAGGGTTGGCTTCTGACCTACACAATGAATGGGCTGTGATTCTGATTCCTGTTTGCTGCTGCTCAGGGCAATGGCTTGGTGACAACCCTTTAGGATAGATGCTCAAGTTATCATTTCCGAACAGTGCGTATGGCAAAACGTATGCCGTCTTTTCAATACCAGCCCCTGAACATGCTGGGTTGGAGGAGGAGTGACATGGGAGGCCATTAGGTAAGGCACAGACAGAAGAAAATACCAAGGATTAGATGATTTCCAGTGTCCCCTCTTGTTCTCATGTTCTCGATCTAGTGCAGAACTCAGCTTTGAACCTCTGTCAATGTTGACATGTTTTTACAGCATCTGAATTGTCATCACCTGTACACTCACACTAGATAGAGGTATGCCAAGAAATGGAAGTTTCCCAGTTTCTCTGTAACTGATGGCATTTTCCTTTCAAGCACCACCTTGCTCCCACTGGGTAGTAGAGGGAAAAAAATAAGTTTAGTCCAGACCCTGAAGCAATCTTTTTAATAGCATTCACTTTTGGGGTTGGGAGAGGGAGACTCTCTCTTTTATCCTTTCTTCCCTGCTTTCCTGGCCAGTCTCCTGCCTCCCAGATGGTGCTGGGGAGGCTGGGGGACTTTAAGCGTGGGGACACAATTGGACTCCTGAGGGTGTGCTGGCGTCTTCGGTGTGTGTGGTGGGTCTTTCCAATTCCTGGCCATTCCGCTGACACTGACCTCGGGCACTATGACTGTAACCACAGGAGCTTGCTCTGTGTTCTCTCTGCTTCCCTGGGACCTGGCAGTCCTCCCCTTGGTGTGGCTCCTCCTCACCCCTGGCTGACATTTGTACTCCTGAGATGTAGGGGTGACTCCCTTTTGACCCCCCAGTGAGAAACTTCTCTGGCAGCCCCCCAGCCAGACTCTTGAGTGACCTCCCCTTCCTCCCTCGGGAACTTTGCGGGAACATCTAGATCTCTACTGTACTTTATGAGGGCTGAGAGCCCAGGGTGGGGACAGGGAACCCTGGAAGATGTTCACCTCCAATACACCCAAACAGGGACATTATTCCTTCTCAGTGTATTAGAGAGAACTTTGACCTCTGGGTCTTTAACCTTGACACAGGAGGTTAGAACACATTTGTCTTCCAACCTGCCTTACCATTTCTGTGTCTTAGTCCCCAGAGCCAGGAGACAGTTTCTGGTACTTAATCTTTTTGTCAGGCTTTCTTGGGGCTTTCCATAATCTGTACCCACCTCCTTTCTCATGGCTTAACCTAAGAGCAATGTACTAGTGGACTTCTGAGTAACAAACATCTAATGCTGGTGGGTTAGAACAGACAGTATTTATTTCCTCCTAGCTTCAGTGGGTCAGGAATTAAGGAGCTGAGTTTGGCAATGCATTGTAGTCATCAGAGACCTTAACTGGGGCTAGAGTATTGGTTTCAACAAATACTGGGTTCAACTAGGTTGCTCAAAGGTTTTTTCCTTCTCTTTTTTTAAGCCTGGAAAACTTGGATCTTGAGAAGTATAGTGGAAATCTGAGCAAAAAGATCTAAATTCAGATTTCTTACCATGTAAAGCGCTGAGCAGAGCACATGGCTTGTAGCAGGTGCCTATGATACCGGCGGGGACAGGGCGGTCCAGCTGGGCACAGGTCCGTAGAGCCTGCACGTGCACCTCTGTGGGCACATCCTGTGTGGGTGCCTACACCCGTAGCTTACTCCCTAAGTCTGTCCTGACCCCCCCACCTGGACCATGAGTTCCCAGCCATATACCCTTGTGGGCAGTGGTGGGTGGGGAAGTCTGTGGGAGGCTGTTGCTTTTGCATCTGGTGTTGAACCTGAAGTTGATAAGGCTTCAGAAAGCTGGATGGGAAGTTGGCAGAGGAAGGACAAGCTGAGACCTCCAAGGACACAGGGAAGCCCACGTGTTCCCTCACTGTCTCCAATCTCAATGACCTTCAGGAGAAGCTGGCACCCCTTGCATGTAGCTGTACATATACCTGATTCAGGACACTCAAAGAAGACAGAAGAGGACTTCCAGCAGATGCTAGAGACGGGTGCTGGGTGCTGTCCCTCCCTGGCAAGGCGAGCTGGACGGTCGGTGACATGGATACGAACTGTCACAGCGACTGGTGTGCTGCCACCTTTCAGAAGTAGCAGCTCCACTCTCCTCTTCAAATATCATGTAAGTTTCTCTGGGACTGGCTCTACGCTGCAGTCACACAAGGAAGGGAATTCTGCAGAGCTCCAGCTTCCCCTACGTTGACCTAGAACAAAAGCTGTCCCAAGTCCCCGGCCTATGCCTGCCAGGCAAATGTTTACCGACTCAGAATGTGGGGGGGGGACCCCGAGAGGACTCCTGCTGCATCCAGAGTAGTTTGGTTCTAATTCCTTTTATAGTAGTTCTTTTGTCTTTTATGCACACGCAGCCCCCAACATCGAATGTTCTGTTGGCGAGGCCTTGAGGAGCTGGCCGGGCACTCGCAGCTAGGCTTGGTGTTCCCCTGGTGAAGGTCACTAATTTCACAAAATGCTGATATCGGTCAAGTTCATCTGTGACTGTGATGGATCAAGACACCAACAAGACCGCATCATGTTGTCTACGAACAGACACAAGCAAGGTCACCACACAAACCACAAAAATACTGAGTATTCCCTCTAGTTAATACACGTGACCACTGCTTCTACCAATTATAGTTTAGCCTTGAGCTGGTCTTCCTTCCTTTTAGATAAGATTTATTAAGGTAGCCATTATAGAATTGCCTCTGCTTACTGATAGGACTCAATTCAGAACAAAGACCCGCTTCCTTGAAACCTTCCCCAAATCACATAATAGAAGCTCAAACGCTACACATTCTTTCTAATACTATTTTGTTAATATACTCCAAAGTTCCCCATGATACACATTCTCTTGTATTTCAAAGAGTAACTAAGTCTGACTTGCTTACCTGTTGGTGTGTTTCTAATGGTCTTTGGCTAGAGATCAATGAAAAAATGTATATACTCACATATATACTTCTATGTATATAAGTAAGAGTCTTGCCTAAGTCATATAGCTCTTATTTAAATTTTGTATATCATATGATGACATTTATATGATAGATAAAATGTAAGTAAAGGATGTATGACTTGGGCAAGACTCTTACCTTCCTTGGGAGGCTTACACGTCAAGCAGACTGACTAGTAACTGACTAGTCAACTTACTAGTCAACTCATACTGTATTCTGTCACATAAACTCCAATGGGAATTGAGAAAGAGGGGCAGTCCACACTGGCCAGCATCTCCAGTTAACTTGTCCTTCGCAGGGTGGTTAGCACTGTAGTTGAGCCTTCAGAGTGGTGGATGGGAAAGAAGTAGGATCTTATAAGTACAGAAAGAACTTGGCAAGAACATAGGTCTAAGCATGGAGAGGGATGACCTGGAGAAGGGCCAATCATTTCCCAACATGAGCCTTTTATTACAAAGAAGGGGGAGGTTAGCTAGCCAAGCCAAGGGCATTTAAGGTAAAGCCACTTGGTTGTGGATCTCAAAAACTAGTGTTAATAATTTGGCTTCTTATTATCCATTGACAAATATCCAGCTCATGGTGATGTTTCCAGGAGGGAAAGGATAGAAGCAGAATCCTAGAAAGTCCCATCAGGCTGGCTGCACAGACAGAGGCAGTGGTTAGAAGACACAGCCTGAGGTCTAATTCCAGTTCTGCCAAGTTGCACGCTATGACCTTGAGTGTGACACTCTCTCTCCTGCAGTTGCCTCCTCTGTAAATGGGAGTGACATGATGTGACGATGATGCATGCGCGTGTGAATTCAGCACGTAAGACGGTGTCCAACCCACTGTGCTCTGTCGATGTTGGCCGACATTATGGTCGCCGTTTTGTCCTTCATGAGCAGGAGACTAGAGATCTAGGAACCAGTCAGGGAAAAAACTTAACAAGGGTCCGAGAGGAGAAGAGAAGTCTTAGAATCCCAGCATGTGGAAATAAATTTGATAATCCTTGGAGTGGAGTTGGTCACAGGAAAAGTGGGCAAAAATAAATAGGGCCATGGGTTAGAAAAACTGAGAAGTCTGAGAACTAGGAGTGATAACACTGTGTAAGAGGGAGGTACTTAGATACATTTCTGACAAATGCCTGGGCTTAGGGTGGTGTTTTTTTTTTTTTCTACTTTCCCGTCATGTATGTCTGTGTGCGTGTATTGGGACAGAGTGCACTAGGGAGGCTGGATTTATTAAAAGGGACCAGGCTCCACTGGGCAGTAGGAAATGTGAAGCTATCTCACCCCCACTTTGGAAAGACAAAACCAAGGAAGACAATGATGCAAGGTTGCCCTCCTCTCTTCACATACAGGGAATTAAAAAAAATCTATCCAGGCAAACACAGAGCTGTCTTCCTAGGTTGCACACGCAGAGAACACTGAGGATGAGCTGCTTTACCACACGGCCTCAGTGCTAGACGAGAACTCAGCTCTGGCTCGGGCAGACCTGCATTAAATAACCAATGTTAGACTCTTAGGTTACCTTAGGCTGGGCACTTTAAGTTCTCAGCTTCTCCATCTAAAAGCTCAAGAACATAGTAATACCCACCTCGGGATTATCATGAGAGTAAATGGGATAATATGTGGGAAATGCTCAGCATTAAGCTTGGTGCATCTTGAGTGCTCGGTAAAGGGTCAGCCTCCACCCATGGGAGCAGCCGTGTGCCCAGTGCAGCACTGAGTTCCCTTGAAACCTAGCCTCTGCTAAGCCACCTAAAGTCTGACCCATAGATTCCTCTATCCTCACAACAGACTGCAAGTCTCCTAGCCAACAGCATGAAGTTGATAGAGACTTGACAGAACAGAAAAAGCAACCCTACAAGCTAGTAGGAATGTTTTTGACTTTTCTAGCGTCTCTGTCTCCTCTAAGGATGCCAGGGTTATGGCCAAAGCACGAGGCATGAAATGCTCTGAGGTTTGGACATAGATTTTTTTTTCTTGGATCCAGTTCGAGGGTTCTTAAGTATAACATGAGTAAGAACTGCAGGACTGAACACACACATACACACCCACACACAAACAAATACACTGTACCATACTCTGATAAGTGACTGAAAGACTTGCAAAATTAATTTTTACCGTAAGGAATTTTTTTTCTTCTGTCTTATTGATTGTTTACTTAAGGTCTAATGTAAGCTATGAGAAATGACTTACCACGGTTGAATCAAGATAGTGTCTAGGAACTGCAGAGTATTCATGGTATTACCCTAACACTTACTGAGTCCTTTCTGTATCCCCAAAGTACCATAATATGTATAACCTCATTTGATCCTTTAAATGACCTTCTACAGGAGATATTATTATTATTAACCCCATTTTACAGGGAAAAAAACTGAAGGCAATAGAGATTGAGGAATTTGCCCAATGTTACATAGACAGTGAGTGGTTGTATCAATCAAAGTGATTGATATGACCAGAATAAAATGGCATATTCAAATTAAGTAAATTGTGCAGAGTTTAATAAAGGGACTATGTAGAAGGATATGAGAAGAGCATGGGAAAACTCCAAGGGACAGTGCAGATCCCCTGGGCCTGCCCTCAGCCTGAAGGGCGGTGACTGGAACCTAGAAGGGAGTACCGTATGCCGAACAGGACCAGAGACCTTTGCTGCGACAGCCACCTGCTGGAAGGGGACCTGAGAATAACTAGCTTGATCCCACTCCCCTCTTGTTCTTTTCTCCCCGCTGGGGCTCCCTACGGGCCAAAGCTGGAAGCTGGAAAGCACAGAGAAGCTTCTCAGGATGCAGTCCTTGCAGCCTAGCCTCCCTGGGGAGCACAGCAGGATAGAGAAAGGTGGAGGCTGGATCTCCAGGGCCAATGGATGAAGCTGGGAGTGGGGCTGGGAGGTGAGTGTAGGCAATCTTCCTGCAGAACCTCACTTTTAACTCTCTGCAATGCCATTGGTGGTAATAACAATGCCATCCTTATTGAAACAGGAGGGAAGACTCAGCTATGCCTTTCACTAGAAAAGTCCCCAGATGTCCTCAAAGTTTCCAGTCATAACTTTCATAATTTTCAACATTCTTCTGCAATTGTTATATCATTATTGGAGCTTAGTTGCATCAAAGGAGGGATAAAGACTCTCCCTTCTTCTATTGAGTTCTTCCAAGGGATGTATTTCCCGTCTTGGTTCTCTGTCAGATTGCCTAAGATTGACTACTGCATCTCAACGTAGGGTGAGGGATGGGGGAGGCCCTTAATATAGAAAAGAAAAAAAAAAGTCCTACACCATTTTCCCATAAAAGGCTGTAAATAAGCCCATTCCCTCTCATGATGATAACAGAAGAAAAATACCTCAACGTTCAAAGTTTATCAGAAGAAAGTGACCTAAAGAGAGAAATTGCAGCTAAATGACCCTAGGGTTGCCCTCTCCAAAAGGGATGACCATTTAGTAACGTCTGAGAAATCTAAATTTGACTTTTGTTCCCTAAATGCAATAACCATTTTATCAGACATGCTCTTAAAGATTAATGATATTCCCTAGAATTCAAGAATGAGAAAACCACCCACCATCAGCTCATTAGGTGAGCCATTCACTGCTAGGGCTCTTTGCAAAGTCAGAAGCACCCAGCGAACCAATTTGTCTTTCCAGGTGCCGTGCAGCTGTTCGGGTGAAATGTGTGGGTGCTGAGCCGAGCGGGCCTGTGTTCAAATCCCAGCTCCCCCACATGGCACTGAGTGGGCCCCTCATCCTTTGGAGACTGAAACTCCCTCATCTATAGAATGGAAGCCATTCTTGCAGCGGCAATAATTATATCTATAAAGCAAATATCACACACTGAATGAACATGCTGTCTGCCCCAAGCTTTTCTAAATAACCAAGGAATCCTATGCTGCACCTCTGGGTCTGTCTTTTAAAACTTTAGCCTGATAATTGGGGTGCCTGGGTGGCTCAGTCAGTTAAGCATCTGACTTTGACTCAGGTCATGATCTCTGGGTCCTGGGATGAAGCCCCATGGCATGTAGGACTCTGGACTCCAGGCTCAGCGGGAAGTTTGCTTGTCCCTCTCCCTCTCCCTCTCCCTGCTACCACCCCACTTGTGCTCCCTCTCTCTCTCAGATAAATACATAAATAAATCTTTAAAAAAAAAAAAAGCTTTGGCCTGATAATTAAGGCTACAAATCTTTAGGTTAGTTTTTTTTTTAAGATTTTATTTATTTTATTTTATTTTATTAAAGATTTTGTTTATTTATTTGACAGAGAGATCACAAATAGGCAGAGAGGCAGGCAGAGAAAGAGGGGAAGCAGGCTCCCCACCGAACAGAGAGCCCGACAAGAGCCTCGATCCCAGGACCCTGAGATCATGACCTGAGCTGAAGGCAGAGGCTCAATCCTCTGAGCCACTCAGGCACCCCAAAGATTTTATTTATTTATTTTAAAGAGAAAGAGAATGTAGCAGAGAGAGGGCAGAGGAGGAGGGAGAGGAAAAGGGTGAGAGTCTTAAGCAGGCTTCAGGCTCAGAGCTCAATGTCATGACCCCGAGACCATGACCTGGGTCAAACCCAAAACTCAGAGAGATCAAGGGTCAGACTGAGCCAACCAGGTGTCCCCGTGGTTAGGTTTAAATATATATATATATATTTATATATGTATATATATAATATGTATATTAAATATATATATATTTATATGTATATATATATATATATGGGGCCCTTTCATCCAGACAACTAATGTGGATATGCTAATTTTTCAAATACGTGAGCTATTTTTAGAATGAATGAAAATTATTGTATAATGTTCCTATTTTAGAGGACTGATAGTATTCTCAACAGCATTAGAGAAACTGGAGAAGCCTGACATGAAACTGAAAATGAAACATTTTGGAAAGAGAAGGGGGCTTAGAAATGTAACCGGTAGGAAGAGGATTGTCACATGACAGAGAATGCCCTAGATCCGTGTATTAAGAATGCTGAGGTTGGTGCCTGGGTGGCTCAGTGGGTTAAAGCCTCTGCCTTCAGCCCGGGTCATGATCTCGGAGTCCTGGGATCAAGGCTCCGCATCGAGCTCTCTGCTCAGCAGGGAGCCTGCTTCCTCTTCTCTCTCTGCCTGACTCTCTGCCTACTTGTGATCTCTCTCTCTCTGTCAAATAAATAAATAAATAATCTTAAAAAAAAGAAGAATGCTGAGGTGGGGGCACCTGAGTGGCTCAGTTCGTTAAGCATCCTACTCTTGATGTGCCACCGCAGGTCATGATCTCAGGGTCATGAGATTGAGCCCCGTGTCAGGTTTTGCACTGAACTCACAGTCTGCTTAAGATTCTCTCTCTCCTTCTCCTTCTATCCCTTCCCCAGCTTGCTTTCTCTCTTTCTCTCTAAAAAAGGGGGGAGCACCTGGGTGGCTCAGTCATTAAGTGGCTGCCTTTGGCTCAGGTCATGATCCAGGAGTCCCGGGTTTGAGCCCCACATTGGGCACCCTGCTCTGCAGAAAGCCTGCTTTTCCCTCTCTCACTCCCCCTGCTTGTGTTCTCTCTCTAGCTGTGCTTTGCTCTGTCAAATAAATAAAATCTTAAAAAAAAAAAAAAAAAGTGCTGAGGGGGTCATAGCAGAAACCGGAGCATGGCCTTCAGAATTAGACTGACCTGGGAACCACTCCTCTGTATTCGGAGCAGTGAATTTCAAGGGGAGTTCATCATTTCTCTTGCCATCTTGAATGACGCTGAATAAGTCACTTAGTCCTCCTGACATCAGTGGGCTGGTAACGAGCCCTCCCCCGACCGCTGGCCTTGGAGGAGAACCAGGTGACTTAGCCTCCCATCAAGCACTTGGCACAGTTCCCGGCACACGGTGATAGCTACTGTCATTTTTATAATGTCGCCTCCTGGTGCCGCTGTGCTCCTCACTCAAAGGTGGTTGATAGTAGTGACCCTTTGGATCTAGCGACCCAGTTCAGGGACAGATGAGCCTGCCTGCAGTTGTGTTGGTCCCACTGTGGTCCCTGAGGAGACAATAAAGGAAATCACTCATCTCCCCCGGTGTCCGGAGCAGTAGGACCCACGTGAAGTTCATTCACTCTTTCCTCATGAACACACATTAGCAGAAGAGCGGGGAGTTCTATTTTTACTCACTCTCTGCGCTGATGAGTAAGAGATGTTACTTCATAGAAATCTCAATTCAGACTGAGACTTTGGTCTAAATATAATCCATTTTTGAGACAGAAACCATCTCATTAAGTAGAGAGCTTGGGAAGATGAAAACGTTTTTTAGTTACACTTATTTCCTGATGAATTCTAACGGGAGAAGCGTGACTTCATACCATGTTCGCAGTACAGATGAAAGAGGAGAAGGAGACAACGGGCAAAAATAAACTGTGAGTTCCTAGTGTATCATTCCGATGTGTCAGCATCTCCTAGTGCAACGTGGCTAGAGGCTAAATGTCAGGGTTGGCACAAATTCTTTATGCCATCAAGAAAACCATAAAAATTTGAATTAAAATAACTGTCTCTTTTTTAGCAGCTTGAACCTACATAAAGTGGAAGTGCTTTTTGAGAGTGATTGCTGGTGCTTTAATTTCTACCCCCCCCCCCAGTTTCTTCTAATCACTGTCAAGAAGGCAGGTTTTGCATCTTTCCCTTTGTTCCGCTGTGACATTTTACGGTGTTCCATAGTGACATCTTTGTGCTGGGCAAAGGGTGGAGAGAAAATTGTTTATCTTTAAGTGATTTCTCCTCTTGACACCAGCTCACTGTGGTTAAACGTGAAATGATTTGGCTAAAGGACTGAATCAAGGACCCAAGTCAGGCTCTTGTGACCTCAGAAGACCCAGTGATGGGATTTGTTCTGTTTTCTCTATTCACTTCTTTATGAAATTGCATGATTATTCTGAGAGAGGTTTGAACCAAATCCCAAAAGTATCTTTCTTATAAAGTTATTTTCCTTCTTAAGAGAACGAGAGATAGCAACCAGGTAATTTACTTCTAAATTGAGATTATAGACTCAGAGATCTTTTTTTTAATCAAAGTCTGAATTATGCCTTTGCATAAAAATGCATGCATTAGAAGCCACCCAACTCCCTTGGAGGTTTCATTTATTAGCACATGGATATTGTTTTATTTCTAACACCTCCTTCCCCTTTACAAACAGGGATTAATGATGTCCTTTCTTTTTTGTTCGGAATTACCTTTTCCTAGAAACCATAAATTCAAAAACAGAACACTATTCTTTTTTTTTTCCTCTGAGATATCAATTTCTAATATTATTTTTCACCTGAGAAAGCTATTCCCTAATTTTATCTACTACTTTTTTTTTCTTTGTTGACAACACTCTCCCTCAAACCTAGTCCAGAAGTATCTGCATAAACACCCAGCGAATTGGAATACAAAATTGGTATACAAACGTGAAGTGAGCCCTAAAAGACTCAGCCATTGAGACAGTCTTCTTAAAATGCGGGGCCTCCTCAGCACATCCGGGCAGAGCCTGCCAGGGAGTGCAAGCTCTCCTGCCAAGAAAAGCAAAGAGAAACCACAAATTGCCACCAAACCACTCCAAAATGTTCTCGTCTTTCCAACAGCCCTGAAAAGATAAACTTCCCTGAGCCCTAGGGACCCAAACTATTTCACTCAAAATTTTCACAGGATGCTAAGGAAGGAGAAAAATATAAGGCAGGCAGGAGTGAAATCCCAAATCTAAGTGTCTCTTTTCTTTGCATCTTACATTGGCTGTCAGCCTTCTTTTATCTCCTTCCCATTACGATCATTCTCTATTAGAACAATATGTGATTGTATCAGAGCAATGACACTCAAGGTCCTTCCTGTCCAGGTTAGAAGTGCAATGGAAAAACCCCAAGTCGGAGCCAAAGGCTACACTTGACGGGTTGATGACCTCACTAACAATTCCTAGTGCACATGTAGGAATTCACAGGGTTTGACACAGACAGGGGATCCCAGCTGTGCCTGCTCACCTTGTCCCCCAAGCCCCCAAGGTGGCCAGGGACCACGGGACTCTCCTCCTCAGGCTTTCCCATCTGCAGCCCTCCTGGTTTCTAGAAGTGCCTCAGACCTGCCAGGAGGCCTGCTCCTCAACACCTTTGTACATGCTCTTCTCCCTATCTGGAATGCTCTTCTCTATGGTCCCACCCTCCAGCTGGTAGCCAACTCAGGGAGGCAAGCTTTGACGCCACCCTCCAGATTAGATCTGCCCCCCTTGCTATATAGTCTTACAGCACGATATATGTTCCTTCCTAGTACTTACCATGATTTCTCATTTCTGGGATCACACGACTGAGGGCAAATACTAAGGCTGTTTTGTCTGCCTTTAGTATATCAGTCCTTCGCACATAGTAAGCACTCTACTAATTTTTGTGTTTGAATGAATGACAGGCAGGTAGAAAATCAATGAGCTCACAAGTTTTGATTGAATTCAGGATGGAAGAGATTTTATCGACTAATATTCCGATATAGGATATAAATGTGGAAGGTCCCTTAAGTTTGGAGTAGGTGACAAATTTGACAGCATGAAAATTCTGAAATCCCAAAGAATTGTAAAGATTCATACCAATTAATTCCAATTACTCCTGGGTGCCATTTTGTTGAAGTTTTTAAAAAAAATGCCACTTAAGGTCCCTCTGCAGGCTGATGCAACCCAGATCTCTGACGGGTGGCCTGAATGTGGTTATGTTCTAAAGTGCTCTCTTAGTGTGTCCTAATAGGCAGCCAGTGTTGGAAAGCATGGCTCTAGTTTGCTTTAAAAATGAAGACCTGGTGGGAATGTTGGTAGGGGCTCTCCAGTGTGAGGAAAGAGGATTTGTTCCTCCTAGCTAATGATTATTATCCAGAATTATCTGTGCCATATTCCATATGATTTAATAGGCCTTGTCTTCAAGAACATCTGAAGGCAAATGTGTCTCAAGATGGGATGTCAGGGTTCCCAAACATGGTCCCTTATAGAGGAGGTGGAACCACTTTTCCCATGGAACCCGGCCATGCATGATTATTCATGTGCATTCTGTTAGGTCCTCAACACTGAAACCATGTAAGAGTGGATTTTAAAGTTTATTTTTATTGAGATATAATTGATGCATAACACTGTTTAAGGTATGCAGCTTGTTGATTTGATACATTTGTATATTGCACAATGATTACCATGATTACCATGATTACCACCATACTGTTAGAGAACATCTCTATCGTGTCACATATTTATCATTTCTTTTTTTGTGGCGGAAATAACTTATACTTAGTCTCTTAGCAACTTTGAATTTATAATACAGTATTGTTGTTTATCATCACTTTGCTGTGCATTAGATCTCCGGTTTATTTACGTACTGGTTGCAAGTTTGTACCTTAAATAACATCTTCCTGATTCCTTCACCCATTAGCCCCTGGTAACAACCATTCTACTCTGTTTTTATGAGTTCTGCCTTTTAAATTTTTCAAGACTTTATTTGTCAGAGAGAGAGAGAGAGAATGGACTCGAGCGAGGGGCGGGGGTGGGTTTTGCAGAGGTTGAGGGAGAAATAGATTCCTTGCTGAGCAGGAAGCCTGGTATGGGGCTTGATCCCAGGACCACAGGATCATGACCTGAGCCAAAGGCAGATGCTCAACCGACTGAGCCACCCAGGCACCCCTGAGTTCTGCTTTTTTAGATTCTACATATAAATCATACAGTGTTTGTCTTTTTATGTCTGATTTGTCTCTCTTTGCATAATGCTTTAAGAGTGTTTTCTTTTTAACTGGATGGGTTAGAAAGTGAAAAAAACTCCATCCCCTTTCCTCTGTCCTTTTGTTTAGTCTGTGTTTATGTACTGTTAGGTGCCTTGCTTTGGTGGTGAGTGCTAATGAATGGTGCCACTCAGGCCCCCACACCTGCGTGCAGATACGGAGGGATTATAATGGAGGAGTTCATTCACACTCGTCTCAAGAGGGATGCTTGGAGAGGTGCTGGAGGGCTGCTAGGCTTGGGATAGATTCCCATGGCTTTGTTCTCTAGCTGTCACCTCAGCAGAAAGGGAAGTAAAAAAAATCCCTGAGCTGTAAAGAGAAAACAAGACTGTAAATGTCCTAAACCTGATAATTTTAGATACAAAACCACACATCTACCCTTGGTAGAGTTAAAGAGAAGGCAGTGTGAATCACAAGTGAAGGTATAAGAAAGTAGTTTTTCACCTGCAAATTACTATCATTATTTTTAAAAATTTTATTTATTTATTTGACAGAGAGAGACAGCAAGAGAGGGAACACAAGCAGGAGTGGGAGAGGGAGAAGGCTTCCCAGCAGAGCAGGGAGCCTGACATGGGGGTCCATCCCAAGACCCTAGGATCATGACCTGAGCTGAAGGCAGCACCGCCCAAGGACTGAGCCACCCAGGTACCCCTCACCTGCAAATTATTTCTAAATATGTGTACCAGATTGCCTTAATTGAGTGCAGATTAATACATCAATTTAAGAACTGCAATTCTAAAAATATAACACAAAATTAGAAGGGTTGTTAAGTAAAAGGTCCTAGGCTGATGAAGATCTAGAACTGGTTGATCTAATGGGCAGACAGGAAGAGAGGAGAGCAGAAGGAAGGGGGGACATGGAGCGAGAGGAAGATGTTTGGATTCAGATATTGGGAAGGGAGGTGAAGGGAGGAGGTGAGCAGAGATTTACTTATTTATTTAACTTCTATTTAGTTCATTTCTTCTCTTAGTGATACTTCTCTCATCTGTGTATTCATCTTTGGATACTGTGCTCAAGAAACCAGCCTCTGGGGACCCTTAGATGTAAGGCAACAGTCTCTGAGGGTTTACAGGGTGCCAGACTTCAAAGCACTTTGCATATCTTTTACATTTCATTTCCTCCTCTTAGCACTGGGAGGCTGGGAATGTTACTCCCATGCTGCCTGTGGGATGAGAAGTGGAGGAACGTGCCCCACATCACTCCACTGGCAGGTGGTGACGGACCCAAGCTCTGGCATACCAGTGCCTGGCATGTAACTACGCAGCGGTCCCTGTGGGACTCCGCTCCCCTGGCCACAGTCCCCGGGATGAACTCCTAGACTTTCCAGGTGGCCAGCCACACTGGCGTCCGACAGTGGCCCGCACAGCCGCGGAACTGAAAAGCACCTCCCCAGGGCAGCAAATTGCGGAGAACGCGAGGCGCAGACACTGCTAGAGCGCTGGGGTTCATGACCCCGCCCGGAAGAGCCTTGCAGCTTTCTAGCGACAAGCTTAGCCCCGCCGACATTTCCAGAGCGCGTTTACACCCAGCAAATCTCTCTATGGAGAGAGCCTGTTTAATTTTCTCCGCGGCCCTGCAAAGGGGTTTATTTTTGGTCCCATTTTCCAGACGAAGAAAAGTGAGGTTTCCCCTCCCCGACAGGCAGAGCGTGCGGCAGGTGGTGGAGCTGTAGGTGTCTGCTGTGTCCCAAAGATAATAAAATCTGTACGGATTTCGTCATTATTATGCAAAGCCGGCGGGGAGGCTCCGACCCTCCCCTGCCCAAGCCCAGCTGTCTCCGTGCGCCGCCCCCGGGGCTCAGAAAGGGAAGGCGAGGGGGAGTGGGTGGAGGCGTGTCCCTCGCCGCTAGCCTGGGCCTTGTCCCCGAGCCTTGCCAGCCAGCGCCCCCGAGGCCAACAACCTCCCAAGGCTTAAAAAAAAAAACAAACCCACGGCCTCCCCAGCCCTCCGCCCGTCTGCCCGCCTCCCCCCGGGAGCTGCATTAATATTAATCCCGATGAATAATTGAAGGCCAGAGATTTATTCCAGCCGCGGCGGGGGAGGGCGCGCATCTGGGTTCGGCTGGACCCGGCACACGGGAGGTTGGGGTGGTGTGTCGCCTGTGAGGGTGAGCTTGCGGGTGAGCGCGGCGCCGGAGCGAGTGTGCCAAGGAGCGAGCGCGAGCCCTGGGGGCTCCTCGAGCGAGGCGGGGACGGAGGGGCATCCCAGGTCTCCCGGCCCTGGCCTGCGCTTCGCCCCGCATGGGGTGACCTGGGGCCACGCGGGCTTGAGGGGGAACAATAGCAACTCCTTAGATCCTGGGCTCCTGCCACGGGCTGCCCAGGCCTTCCCGGCGACCAGCGGGGGCCTCCTTTCTTCTTTGGCTAATTTATGGCGAAAGCCCGGGTGTGTGTGTGTGTGAGGGGGGGCACAGCAGAAGAGGGACCGCATCTGGGGACGGGGGGCGAGGGGGCGGCAGTTAAAGGAGTCTCCCAAGGCGGCGGCGCGGGTGATGTCAGCTCTTGACTAAAATAGAGAGGGATCGCCTGCAAATCCCCAGCTGCGGCGGGGCTAAACCTCGCAATCCCTCCCCGGCGGCGCCGAGCCAGGGCGCAGCGGCCGCCACCGCCTCCCCCGGCGTGCACACACCCGCACACGCGCGCACGCTCGCACACACTCCCCCCCCCCCAACCTCTCCCGCCGCCCACCTCCAGCCCGCGCTCAGCCCCTCGCCTGGCGTCCAGCCCCGCGGCACACGCAGGTGGCGGCGGCGGCCGGGCGGCCCGGGGGCGGCGCTGGCTCGGGGAGGCCACCCCCCAGCCCCCCGAGTGCCCTGCCGAGCGCCGCCGAGGCGGGACGCGCGCTGAGAAGAGCCGAACCGCGGCTTAGCGCCCGCCGGAGCCTCCCGCGCGGGCTGAGGCGCTAAAGGGCTTACCCGGGAGGGGGGTGGGAGGCGGGGAGACGCTCCCCCTTAAATAGCGCGCTCCGCCACTCGCGGGCGCTCACGCCGCGCCCGCTCGCCCCAGGCCCGCCGCCGCCGGACCGCGCGGAAGAGGAGGGGGCGTTCCCCAGACCATGGCATCCACCGAAGGGTGAGGGGGCTTTTCTGCCGACCTGCGGGGGAGAGGGCGCGCGCGGGGGGTGGCCCCTCATCCCGGATGGGGACCCGGAGACGTCGGCGCAGGGTCTCGGAGACCGTAGCGGAGCGGTGGCTTGGCTGGGGGTATAGGGTGGTGGGGAGGGGATTGGTTTTCCTTTGCGAAGCTAGCTGCTTAACCCTTTGAAGATGCGGGGGACAGCCAACGGTTTTATTTGAATTAAAAGGGTACGGTGGAGGTGTAAAGAAGAGTCCGACGAGAAAACCCTCTTGAGATTATATTGCTCGGGGAAGCGGCGCTTGGAGCGAGGCGCGGGGTGGAAGGTGGGGACTGGCCGGGAATGAATGAGCCGGGACCGGGACCGGGGCGGGGCGAGGACCCGAGCGCGCGGCCTTGAATGTCAGCTTTGCGGAGTCGCGGAGTAGATGCCCGGCCTGCACAGATGGCACCCTGTCCTTGGATGGTGGAATCTCCCTGGCCGGCTCTAAGGAAGAGTGGAAGAGATTTGGGTACTTCCCGGGAAGAGGCGGGAAAAGAAGTGATTTGGGGCAGGGACAGGAGTCCCCAGATGCCAGCGGGTGAAGCGCTGGCTTCCCCATTCTGCCTGGGGCAGCGAGTCCTCTCCTGCCTCCAGCCTGTGAGGCCGCAGTCTCATGGGAGAATGTTCCCAGAGGCAAATGACAGCTGCCTTTAGCGAGAGGGAGATGAGGCTACAAGGGGCAAAAGATCCCGTGAGTACTCACACCTCAAAGGAAGGGTCCAGAACAACGTTCCTGGATCAGTACCTCCCAGGAAATTTTCTGGTTTGGTAGAAACCGAAATAGGGATAAAAGGACTGGTTGGGGAGGTCAGCTCTTTGGTTAATTCACTAAATTGGGCTGACCGCTTGCAAGAGATCACTGGATCCAAGTCGCGTGGAAAGCAGCTCCACTGGGCACGGGTGAAGAATCCCTGGTGGCGGCACTTTCCATAATTTCTCTCTAATAAATTTTACCAACGCCATAGGCTCTTTTGCAGGGGAAAGGCTCTCTAAGTAGGAGTAAAGAACTGGTTCCAAAGTGAGATCTTCAGATTCCAACCTCCAACAAAAAGAAGGTATTTCCAGTACCATCTCTCTGTGTTCAGGAGAAGGAACTCATCCCTTTCTTTCCCCGGGAGTCCTTCCAAAGGAGTCTGGCACCTTGTGGTAGCATGAGATTTCTTCTCTCTTTTCATTCTAACATTTCAGCGGCGTGGACTTTTTTTTTATGATTATTTCTCCAAAAAAAGATCCTCCAGAAAGACACGTATGTGCAAAGAAGGTGGTACATTGTGCTAAAACAGAGATCTAGAATGAAATATTAAAAGCCCATATGGCTCAACCCCAGAGCCGCTCCCTGCTGAATCAGTCTTTCATATTAGAGAAGATATAAAGGCATTTCTGGCTGCCTTAATGACTCTTCTAGACTTACCCCTGCGTGTAAAGGTTAGGTTCAAAAACATCTGTGAAAGAGGAGGATAATGGTTGTTTTTAAATCCTGCACCCAACTCCTTATTTTGATAGCCAGATTTGGAAAGGAAAGGTTAACAAAGACCCCCAGAGGTGTGTATCTCACCTCTGCCCTAAAATGAGAGCTGTGAAATGATTTGATATTAAATAAAGAGCAGAAGTCATTTTCAGTATTTTTAAGATCCACACTCAATTAATGCCCTGTCTATGCACTGTGCATAGTTAAGAAAAGATGGGGCCCCCCAAATCCTTTTTTTAGGAGATGAAAGAAAAAAAATGAAAAGGCTGAGAAACATAGCAAGAGCTACAACCCATTATCATGGGTAACTGAGGAGCAGGTGACATTTTCAGAAGTCCTGGTCTTTCTCTCTCTCTCTTCCGTTCTTCCATCTTTTTTCGAGGAACATTTACCAAGTATTTGGGTCGACCTCACGTGGAAGGCACTCTACAGGGCTACAAACATAAATAGTCTGGGAGCTGGCTTTTAGAAGGTCGGCTCTAGTTGACAACTTTGATTAGTAAATCAAGGTAACTAGTAAATTAGTAAATTTCCTGTGGCTTGGTGAGATTCTCTTGCCTCTTCTGACATCTTTGATTAATGTGCTTAAAAGCAGAAGTTCATGGAGAATCCTCAGGCCAGTTGCCTTTGTTGCCTTTTGAAGCTGTTTCTTTGAAATACATTGCTGAGAAGGAAACAAAGATAACAATACAGTTACATGTTTCCAATACCCATATTTTCAGTTCAATTCTGATCGAGAATGTTTGAGACATGGGAGAGTATAGTAAACTGGCCCTTCTGGTTATCATTTCTTTGGTGATACAATTACTGTCAAATACATATGCCGATTGCCAATTAGAAGCAATAGTGACATCTTATGTTTGTTTAGTACCCCACTTGGAAAGCTCATTTGTGTATATCATCATATTTGATTCTTCCAACGTCTATGAAGTAGGTGGTCCAGTGAAAATGGACTTTATTATTTTATTTTATTTTATTTTTTTAAAGATTTTATTTATTTGACAGAGGGAGAGATCACAAGTAGGCAAAGAGGCAGGCAGAGAGAGAGAGAGAGGAGGAAGCAAGCTCCCTGCTGAGCAGAGAGCCCGATGTGGGCCTTGATCCCAGGACCCTGAGACCATGACCTGAGCCGAAGGCAGAGGCTTTTAACCAACTGAGCCACCCAGGTGCTCGAAAATGGACTTTAAGAATAAATGCTATGGAATGTAGTGTCATCTTTCCAGGAAGATTCCAGGACTTGGCAGAACTTTGGGACTATCACCTGGAAATGTCAGTTATCATCAAAGAGTGTATTAGGCATGTCTAGCGCAGAAGATTACTGGCTTTCTCTCAAACCTTGGCATACACACCCTACAAATTGCCTTTTGGAATATCCTTGGTATCAAACTCTGCACTCTGTCTTTGCCTTCGCAAAGGATACTCAAAGGCGGTTTGGTTATTTGAGGTTTCTGATTATTTGGAACTGGGATTATTAGTATCCAGTTTCCATAAAAGTTAACAGTGGACTCCCTGGTAGTTCCCAGGTCCCAAGAGGTATTTTCTTGTAAAGTGACACCTGATTTATAGTTGAGCACTCTTTTTTTTTTTTTCCCCTGGCTTCCCAGACATGGCTAGAGTTATGGTTTTAGGTCCCTGACCCAATTAGAAAGAGGTTATAAGTAGTTGGTGGAGGACAGGCTTGGGTCACCTGTGGACTGAGTTATATTGGAGGGCCTAGATGTTGTGGAGGTGGACATTTTAGAAATACGTTCTGGCGGGTGAAAGACCGCTGAGTCTCCATGTTGGTCAGGAACCCGCAGCGATCTGTCTTCTGATCAGTTCCCAGGAGCCAAGGGGTCAGGGCGAAAGCCAACCATGAGGGCTTGGGTTTCAGTTTGACTAAGGAAGCAAATGAAATAGAAAACTGCTGACAGCAGAAAAACCCTGGCAAGGGGGACCTCTGGATTTATTATTGTAAGCAGACAAAAGCAAAACATAACGATTGCCGGATTGCCGTCTCTGTCCTCCCCTGGGGAATGAGGTTGAGGTCAGTGGGAGGAAGTGGGCTTATTGGAAAGCAAGCGGAGGACGTGGGATTTGGGGTCTGGAGGGGTTTGTGTATTACAAGCTTTGCTGCTGTTTTCATTTCTCATATTGAAGAATATAAAAATCAGCCTCCTTGGGTAAAAGAGATAATAACAGAATTATGAAAAAGCCATTTTATGTTTATTAAGAGAGCCTCTTGTGAGTGACTGGAAGCTCAATTCTAACAAGAAACAATTTCCAAATCCAAAGGAAACTGTATTTCCACTAAATGAAGCGGAAGAGCCGGGATGTTAAAAAAGCAAAAGACAGGTCTGCCCATCAGTATCAACGGCCACTTCTTGTGCTCTTTTATATTAACACGATTAGGTGCTGTCTCCTTTCGCTTCAAATTAAAGGAGATTTTCAGATGAGGCAAAGTACCTAAGAGGTAGTTCTTCAATTGCAGAAACCAGCAATATTTAGCTGCTAGGAGTGAAATTTCTGGGTCATTGTGCCATAAATCCTGGAGATCCAGGATTGCAAAGCTTTTCACAGTTTGAAGCTCAACACAGGTTGATTTCCATGTAAATTTCCCCTCCCCACCCTCCTCTCTGACTGTATTACCAATGCCCAGATGTCTGGTTTTCCCCCATTTAAAGGCAAACTGAATTGTTTTCCATGCTGATTTTCCTCCAAGGGATTGGCTGGTGTCTTGGAGCTGAATTTACCCTTCATTTCAATCACCTGCGATGATTATTTTAATCAAATAAGACACCAATAATTTACAACTTTCTAGCAATAGTAGACAAGAGTATCCTTCTCTAGATAAAATTTTAGTTTTGCTTGCATTTTAAGAACTTGTCCTTGAAGTCTGAAAGAAAAATTGAACAAATGTCATATACCGCCTTGCTTGCAGACTTCTCTACTTGCTCTTAACAGCTTGTTGGGAGCAAGCAGGATGTTTCAGAGCAAGGGTTTTAGAACCCAGATTATGGCAAATCTCTTTATTTACCAGATCCTGTGCGTGCTCTCTCCTCCCTCTGCCTGCCCCTCACCCTACAAAGTACCAAGTGCCAAGCCCTTGGAATGAATTCATTAAAGGAGTGTTTAAAAATACCTCTTTGCTCCCATTTCCACGTGCTTCATCATTGATTGGAGGCAGATGGGCTGCATATTTGACAGTAGAGTAGAAAAGGACTAGCATCTCATTATAAATCCGTCTGGTTGGCTTCAAGTGATGGCAGGAAGGACACTGGGCCAGCAGTCACAAAGGCAAATGAAGAAAAGGGAGGATCCTCAAATTTTTAAAAAGAATAAATCATTTTCTTCTTCCTTCGCCACCCCCCCCTCCCAAAGTAGTTGCTTTTCAGCAGTGTGGCTATTTATTTGCTGATCTTTCACTGATGTATCTATTTAATTTTGCCCATAGATGAGCAGGTGGGACGGCTGTCTGCTGAACTGCCACCTGGTGTTCTTGGCAATCTTGGCAGCTACTTTGGATTGCAGCAAGGGTTGTCCTTTAAAGATGGGATGCACTCTGCTTTTGTGGCTGGACTTGGTCTGTGTGGATCCTGGCTCCCTCTAGGTCATGTGATGGCTCATGTTCAAGACCTTGAGTGAAGTTCCTGGAGAGGAGGAGGGAGATGTTTTCCCTCCCACACATCCCTGTATGTAAGAGGCTTCATTTAAATCACCCAGAGTTCTTTGTTCTGTTATACTTGGTCAGAGGTGCCATCTGTCCCTCACCCTCCGTCATCTGGCACAAGAGTCTCTCTCCTGTGCTCCTGCCATCCAGGGTTCCCAGGCGTTGTGCTCTCAAGCACATCTCACCCATCCAAGGTTCCCAGGTGTAGTGGCAAGGTTGGAGGTCTGAGGCTCCTCAGTGTCCCAAGCGGTGCTCTACCCACAGCACTAGTCATGAGGTCCTGGATCCCTTCGGACTATATGTGGCCCTCAGACAAGTATGCTTTGCTTTACCCAGGATTTTGAAAATGTTAGAATTATTTGCCTGTAAACCTCTTTCACCTAAAAAAGGAATCCTGATTCTGGCTTCTGGCAAACACTGGGAAATTTGATGGCAAGGGATCTGTCTTTTGTCTGGGTACAATTTATTGAGTGATTATAGCCGTGCATTGTTTTAGATACTTTTTATGTATTAATTTATTTACTCCCCACAACAATGTGTTGCACAAGGGCTATTATCATCCCCTATTTTACAGGTATGGAAATTGAAGCACAGAAAGATTAAGGAACGTGCCCACTTTCACAGTTAATGAGTGACAAAGAGAAACTGTAAATCCAGGCAGCCAGGCTGGGGTACCCTGAGTCCTAATCATTAGAGTCACTGCTTAGACATATAGGACTGAAGTCTGCTGGGGCCAAGTGGCTGCTCTGTGAGATAGGACATGTGCCTTCCAGGTTGGGCACAGTCTTTTCTGAGACTCCTGTCGCATGTTGCCTGCTACACCTCTTACCTTTCTAAGGCAGCCTTTGAGGGAATGAGAGCTTGGGTTCTGTACTCTTCCTGAATACCACTGCCCAGTGGTTATGGATTGGGAGAATTCTTCAAAACCCATCTCTAGGACATGAAAGGTAATTCCAGCTACTTTTTTTGTTGAGCCTTTAACCACTACCTTCTTGTTGTTTCCTTTAACTTTGTTCTGGCTTGTCCCTGATGATCAGTTCTTTTGTAATTATTGGTTGTCAGGATGCCAGTAGCACAGTCTTATCCAGACACAGTGCTCTGAAACAGCCCAGGCAGGGCATGACCGCATGGGACCCATCCTTTGGAATACTGAACCGTGGGCATGCACTTCTTAGCAGCAAACGTAGCTGAGTATTTTACGGTTCTGGAATGTATCCTTTCCTCTGTGATTTCAAGCGTATCGGTTTAGGGTTGTAACTTCACTTATCCACTTTCCTGAAACAGCTGATATCCTGCCCTTTTAGGAGTAGGGCTGATATTGTTTTTTGTTTTATTTTGTTTTGTTTTTGCAACATATGCAGACAGTGATGACTACAGATATTTTTCAAAAAAATTTTTGAAAAGAATTTTTTCAAAAAATTTTTCAGAGGTCATATTGCTGTATTTAAGGACAGTTTTGTTGATTACGCAATAGATGGCAGGAAATATGAGCACTTTGTCCAGACCGGAGAGTTAACTCCCTTTGGAAGCCTGTGGGTTCTTGGGGACTCCCAATTCCCACAGTTTTTGTTGAAAAAGAAAATGTCTCCACCAAATATATCATTCAGTATTTGTAAGCCAACTGTCATATGGCAATGATGTTCCTACTGACCACCAAAATCAAATATAAATAGGACTATTGATTTGAATGTATTCCAAGTCTGTGTGACTATACATCTATGATTTCATTAAATCCTTGGAAAATTCCTGTGGAATATTATGCTCATTTTACAGATGAAGAAGCCGAAGCTTTGAGGAAATTTTGATTTTATGCTGTTATTGGGTGCTTTTCTTTCATCTAGTTCTACTGTGTTTCAAAGTATCCACATTTTGCAGTTAATTCACATTTCCTTAAAATTTCATAGTTGTTCCCTATGTTTGTTTGTATTAGTGGGTGGATCCGAACATTTTGGTCCAAGGAAACAAGAGAGCGAGTACCCTTGCAAAAAGAGATGATAAAGAAATTACGAGACAGTACACAAGAGAGATGGCAATATTACGGAGAAGTTAACTTATCTTTGAATGGAGATGTGACATTAAAGAAGATGCCACTGTTAAAAAAAAGACGGAGTAAGTTTAGGCAACTGAGAACAATGGCCAGACCCCAGCTTCTGATGTCAAACCAGAGAATTTCAAATAGTAAAAGCAGGTGCGGTGCACAGAGGGAGATAAGGTGAAAGAAGACAGATAAAACAAAGACAGCATTCTTTTAGGTATCAGGCAAAGAGAACTGCTGCAGACCAAATGTATTTTTGTTTTTATCTCAGTCTATACTTAAAAGGGCAGTTGTGATCTGATAACCAGCTTTGTTGGGAAAGTGGATGGAAGTCAGCATGAACAAAGCCCAGTTAGATAAATTTGTCTAGAGGTGAAATGGATGGATATCAGCTGACAGCACTCGTCTCAGACCCTCAGAGAGGACTCACGGTCCCCAGAGAATGGGTTCAGCTCTTTTTTTTTTTTTATATTTAGATGGAGCATATGGTCTGGAAAAAGTGTCAAAAATAAGTTTGGTACTAATTTCCAAGAATCAAATAGAGAGTAGTGGGATTATAGACTGAATCTATTTCCCGGTGTTTCTCTGGGATTCAAAGTCATCAATCAGCAGACAGTAAAACCATCCTAGGATAGAAGCTCCGCTCCGAAGGGATCATCGATTTTTGGATCATGATTAATTGCTAACATTTCAGATGAAGAGCTAATCATTTGTTTATCTGTTAGTCTGAGAATATTCAAATTTGGATTCTTTTCAAGGGATTTGGGTTTGAGGCATTTGCTGCTGGTTGGCTGGAAAGCGCCCTGGAATGGAGACTTGCATGCATGAAGTTTACTGAGGGGAGCTCGCGGCATTAATACCTGCGCAAGAGGGAAGGAAGAAGGGTGGGCAGGGGGAGAAATTCAAACAGTCCCATAAAAAGACTCAGCCTATCTCACGGGAAGCTCTGGTGCAAGGATGTTTCTTCAGAATGATCTGCATTGCGAAAAGAGGTCTGGCCTTTCTACTCGCATCAGACCGCTGCTGGATCTGGTTTGTGCTTGGGCAGTGGGCATGGCCCTGGTGAGTACAGGGCTAGGCTTTAGAGGGCGCTAGAGTCCATAAGCATCACCGATAGGCACTGCCAGCCACGGAGCGGGGATGGAGGAGCGTGGAATAAACCTTAGAGTCCTGAAGGTGGAAAGTGTGGGAGTCTCGGCGGGACACCGCAGCATCCATTCATGACTCCAAATACAAACATTTGAGAGATAATAAAAGAATGGGTACAGTCGCCTTCCATCTGAATATCCAGGTCTCCACAAAGCTACTATCTGAAATACAAAGCTCTACCTTCAAAGGGTATGCGGTTGAGGGAAAAGGGTGCAGAGAAGATGCGATCCGGTGGGCGGACATGGGGAGAATAAGTGAACAACACCTTACCCAGGTTTAGCTGTGACCCACGCAGCACCCCGTGCAGTTGGCAGGAGCCCTTCTCTGCACTCCAGACCAGCCAGGGGCTTCTGGTGCAACAGGAAGATGGTTTTTATGAAGTTGCTGCCTAGGAAAGGGTTCTCAACTCTTGTTATCAGAAGGGGCCAGAAAGAGCAATAGATCAATATATTGGGAATCAGAGTATAGCTACTCTTGACACTTCCAGTGTTGATAGCAACGATTTCTATATTCCTATTAGTGTATTTCCCATGGAGTCCTCAGGGGAAGGTCCTTGGGGAAAGGTGGGCGGTGAACTGGATGACCCCTTTCTGAATATCTACTGCGTTGTTCTATTGATTCAAGAGCTCACACATTCTGTCCACCTGCAGGCAAAGGTGTTTTTATGCTGATATGTCTCAGCTCTATTTCCTTGGCAAATACTGTGCTCACAGATGAAAAAGTACTTTCACACATAATCTAAGGCCTTGTTGATTTTACTTCTATGCGAATCGCCCCTTACTCTCTCACCGTATCTGACTGCTCTCTGAGACCAGGACATGGATTATGAATGTGTCTGTGTTTTTATCAGCACACCGACTTAATTCGAGTGGCTTGATTGTAGAATAGTAGAAGGTAAAACAAGCTGACATTGAAAATTGCCTTTCTTTTTTTCTTTACTTGTTTTAAAGAGTTTCAAATCTATCATTTACTGTAGCAAAGAGATACTGTGCATGTGTCCAGTATTTGGATAAAGACAAAACTGTATTCAATCAGCATTTAGAGAATCCATTTTATACATGAAATTGAACTACCAGCCAAATAAAGGGGGATGAAGGATCCACTCTTCACTGTCAAAGAAATTATTTTTAACAAGAATTTTCAACTTTTTGTCCTCTGGATCAGTGGCTCTTTCCCCATAATGGCACAACAATAATAACAACAAAAAGTGACATTATTAAAAAGCCAAAACAAACAAACAAACAAAAAACCCACCCCTAGATTTCAAATATAGACTTCAATGGCATAAAGTAAAGAAATAACAGAATGCCTCTTACCTCAACCCGGTTCTCTAGAATTATTCATTTTTTTTTTGGGCTATCCTTTGAGACATTTTTCTATGGCCATATAAACATTCTCTTGTTAATATGCAAATTGTATTGTCCTATATAGACTGTATATAGCTTGCTTTTCACTTCCTACCTCCAGATATATATGCATGTGTTATATATACCTGCTAATAGTCCACCATATGGCTGTATGATGATTGATTTCATCAGTCCCTAGCTAATGGACATTTAAGTTATCTACAAGTCCTTGCTGTTATAACATTGTTGGGTGGAATATGAATTGGAGGGGAAGATGAGGTGGGGACACGGAGACCAGTTAGGATTCAGGAGGCAGCAACGATTCAGGGGGTAGATAATGGTCCAGATGAGTCCAGAGAGAGGTCTTTGCATACATACCAGGGACCAAACATATGTAGCTGCCGAGTAGGAGGAAGTTTCTTGGGTTTCTGGCTTAAGCGGATGGGGGGTGAGAGAACGTGCTGAAATGGAATTTGGGAGAGAGGTGGCAAGTTTGAAAGAGAAGGTAATCAATTTGGTTTAGCACACTGGGTTAGAATTTTTTGTGGGACATCAGGTGGGATGTTCCCTGAGCAGTTGGCTCTACGAGGTTCTGGGGGCCTTGATGGAGTGGTATTTATGATCACAGTAGTAAATGAGCTCAGCCAGAGAGATCATGAGGTTAGAAAGAAAAGGGGAGGGGTGCTAGGGGAAGAATACTGGGATGCTCTAGTGTCTATACATGGGCAGAGGTGGGCGATTCAGGGTTTGCAGGATGCTGAGAAATAAGGAGGGAACTCAGAAGAGAGCAGGTGTCTTGGAATGGGAGAGACAGGGCCCCATGCTATAGAGAGGTAAAGCAATATAAGTACTGAAAAGTATCATTGGATCCATCAGTTTCAAGGCAGTCAATGACCTGTGCCAGAGCAGGGTTAGCAACGTGGTGGTCACTGTTACCAGAGAATGGGTGGAGAGAAGAGAATGTATTTTTTTTTTTTTCAGGAGTGACAATCAAGGGGAGGATGGGAATAGGAAAGGAGATGCAGGAGAGATTACATTTTAGTTTATTTGTTTCAGTTTTAGGATGGTAAGGGAAATGTTTGATTGGTCATGGCAATGTCTTCTTGGGTTCCCTTTGTGGAAGCTGATGAAGGAAAGAATCGCAACTAGGGGGTAATTCATTGCTTGCCCTGGAGGTTCCTGTGGGGGAGGGCAGGGTGGTTCTGTGACTCTTGGCCATGGTTCTATAGACCTCCTGTTTGACCAGTCCCACGACCCATGGCTAAGGTAGGACAGCTCAGCACAGAGGGGGAGGAAAAGGTCACCTGCCTGGCCTGCCAGATCTGCGCCTTCCACCCTGGTGATTCATGGAGTGACAGACAGGGCAGCCAGCTAGAGTGGGATAGATTTTAGTAATGCTTGTCTTTATTTTTTAAGACTTAACTTCTGGAAGCCTTTCTAAGTCTCCCTAGCTGGGATTCTTCTCTTTCCCCCCAAGGGTTCATTTGTACTCTTGGGTAGTTGGTGAGATTTCTTCTCCATGCTCTGGATTCATATCCCCTTTCATCTCATTGACATCTCCGTTTGTGCGATACAGAGACATCTCCAAATTACTAAGCTACAACAGAACTCTTGATACTTTTTCCTGCAGATGTAACCGTAAGCCCTCCCAAGTTTCTCCCTTCTCAGTAAATGGCACTAGC
>PITA01016488.1:0-46442 GCA_004023965.1 Spilogale gracilis
CCAAGCTCCGCCTGAGGAGGGCTGGGACACAGTCTGATTGGATAAAGTATGTGCCCCAAGCTCCGCCTGAGGAGGGCTGGGACACAGTCTGATTGGATAAAGTATGTGCTCCAAGCTCCGCCTGAGGAGGGCTGGGACACAGTCCTCCCCCCTTCTCACTTCCCAGGAGGACTAGCACTAGGTCAGCTCCTTATAAGCTCCATAACTTCAAATAGCCCACTGAAATTTTCTTTTAAATATCATGCCATTTATTTATTTTTTATTTTATTTACTTTCAAAAAAATTTTTAGAGACTTTATTTATTTATTTGACAGAGAGAAACAGCCAGAGAGGGAACACAAGCAGGGGGAGTGAGAGAGGGAGAAGCAGGCTTCCCGCCAAGCAGGGAGCCCGATGTGGGGCTTGATCCGGGATCATGACCTGAGCCGAAGGAGATGCTTAAGGACTGAGCCACCCAGGCGCCCCAAAATATCATGCCGTTCATTATTTTGGAAAGCTTGCAATCGTCTTTTGGCTTTTCTTTCCAATCCTTATGATAATCCGAGTTTTCTTACAGTGAAGTCCACAGGCCCAGCTCCTCATTAATCTTCCTCTCAACTGAGACTTAGAACTGTCCAGGGCAGTTTGGGCAGGGCCGAGTTCTCAGTAGGGTTTCGTGGACTTTTCTGCATGTGACTCTAATTGCATCCACTAAGCTTGCATTCGGGAGCAGACGAACACTCGGGATTGGAGGCTCTCTGCAGGAGGTTGGAAGGGTTGGCCGGGCTGTGGGCACGGTTACACAGGTGAAGAAAGATCCGGTAGCACAGCCATGCTTTGGAGCACAGCCAAGAGCAAATTTCTTGCAACATGCGTTGTTTTCTGGAAATCACTCAGTTGCAGCAAATTTTTCAGCGAGTCTGTGTTGTGCTGTGCTCCCCTCTGCTCCTAGCTCCTTGGAGCCGTCCCGGAACGGGGGGCTCAGTCAGGTAGCTCAGGTGTTCCTGGAAGTAGTTTCGTGCAGTGATGAGACAGGAGGATGGGAATGGCTGGGATGCCAGCAGGTTGTGTCCAACCTAGCCCTCTCAAGAGCGCTTCCTGGGACAGAAACTGTGTGTGTGTGTGTGTGTGTGTGTGTGTGTGTGTGTGTGTGCGTGCGCGTGCGTTGCTGGAGGTTGGCGGCCTTAGTGGGGATGTTGGCCAGGATGATGCGTGGAATCCTGTGCTCTCAGAAGCTGTTCTGCCGCTGTTCACTCACGCATCAGGCGGGAAACTTCTGTTTCAAGCATTTTGGGGATCATGGCTGCTTGCTTCCTGCTTATTTCTTATTAAACAGAGCAGACCCAGAGATTAACCTGCACAGACACCCTGACTTATTTGGGCCGTTTTCTATTGCTGGTTTTATGAAGTAAAATCAGGAGAAAAAGAGAAAAGTAGCTTCTCTTGCAAGTTAAGCTTAGTTTACGGCCTCAGCAGTTTGATCAGATCAGTTTCCAGTTACGGGAGACATTTCATATTCTAAGTCAAGTAGAGAGTGGTAAAAAGTTAAGATTTTTTTTCATTGCAAAGCATGTAAGTGATGTTTATAAAACTTAGTATGAAAACACTGATGGTTTCTAATATGTTAAGACCTGTAGAGGACTTTTTTCTTCTTTTTTTTTAAAGATTGTATTTATTTGACAGAGAGAAACACAGCCAGAGAGGGAACAGAAGCAGGGGGAGTGAGAGAGGGAGAAGCAGGCTTCCCGCCGAGCAGGAAGCCCAATATGGGACTCAATCCTGGAGTCCCCGGGGTCATGACCTGAGCCGAAGGCAGTCGCTTAACCAACTGAGCCATCCAGGCGCCCCTGCAGAGGATATTTTTACTTATTTTTGTTTCTTTTATATATGACTCCTCAGGCGTGTTGCTAATCCTCAGAGCTGTTTATAATCAGTTTTATTAACGGTTACACATTTGAATGCCCTGGGTATCTTTGCCATAAAAAATCCATTCTCTTGAAATGTAACCAGGAAGTTGGGTTGACACCCTTTTAAAACATGAGTTGAACTCACCTGCATGTTCGTCAGTTGGGAGATATGCACGGTGAACATAGGTGGGTGACATAGTCTCTTTTTTTTGTTTTAAAGATTTTTCTTTATTTGACAGAAAGAGCACAAGTAGACAGAGCAGCAGGCAGAGGAAGGAGGAGAAGCAGACTCCCCACCCCGCAGGGACCCCGACGTGGGGCTTGATCCCGGGACCGTGAGCAAAAATCGGAGACACTTAACGACTGAGCCACTCAGGCGCCCCGATAGTCTTTTTTGCCCTTTTTTCTGACACAAATAGCTTTACTGACGTGAAGATGATAAAAATTACTAGAAAGGCCAGCCGTTCGGCTCTGTTCCGGGTCTGCCCGTGCTCATGCTGTGAGCTTCCCACACGGTGCTTTGAGCTGGCGCACGCAGGGGGAGCACGGGGGAGCACGAGAGGCTGGTATGGGGAGCGTGCGCTGGGCCTGGCTGGGGGAAGGAAGCGGCGCGCCCTGGCCGGAGAACAGGAACCCCAGCGCTTTCATCCTGTGGGAAGGCTGCTGCTCAGCCTGGCCTTCTGTGCAGCTTTGATGTCTGGTGTCCGTTTCAGGGACTCAGACCCCTGGGGAATTTCTATCTGAATTCTTATCATGTCTGAAAGCAGGAACTGTCTGGCTGTAGATGTTGGCCAGCCTGCCATCCCCCGCCGCAGCGCCGCATTGTCTCCCCGCGGCCGGGGAGAGGACCCGTGGGCCATGCATGGAGGCTCTCTACATTCATGTATTGGGTCAGAGGCGCTCCCGGCGAATGGTGACGGTCATGCCATTAGGTCCAGCCCTCCGGGAGCTAGCCAGCCGCTGAGTATGCTCCCAGGCATGGACCGGGAAAGCTCTAGCAGGTGCTGAGCCAACAGACGTCAAGAAGAATGGAAGCAGATCTCAGCAGAGTGTTTCTTGAGCATAGGACATTGATCTGTCCTTGGAAGGCTGAGCCAGGATTGAGCTACAAATCTGGTCCCACACAGGCGGTCCCAGAGCTGCCTCAAGAGAGTGGTAGACGGGATACCACCCAAAGGATGGCGGGGGAGGGAGCTGGAGGCAGAGAGTGCAGGACCGAGCCGGCATCTGAATGTGCCACAGAGGCGGGTACTAATGCATTAGCCCACCCGGGGCTGTGCCCAGCTGATGCCCGTGCTGCTGGCCCAGGGGCACACCCCACACAGCCACTTGGCTAGATGCCTGAGAACGTGGGGGCTTGGGCTTCCTTCTGTGGTCGCTGGGAGCAGTTGAAGGTTCCAGAGTGAGAGCAAGAGCTGTCTGGAGCAGAGTTGTAGGGAGATTGCTCTGGCAGGAGCTGGACAGACCGGCAGAGGGAGAGGCTGGCCAGGACGTGGTCTTCCCTAGGTGTGGCAGGATTCCAGCAAGCTTCCTTTTGTGTTTTCTTTGTTTTCTTTGGCAGGAATAAGAAGGATGCTTGCACTTGCCCTCTTCCCTAGCACAGACTCGTCACCCCCCCATGATCTGCACCTCCCATGCTGGCCTGTACCCTTTCCCCTCCTTGAATTCTGGGGGCTGTCTGCACAGAGCTAGTCCCATGCACCCAGGGGCTCCCGAGGACCACTTGCAATACTGTCCAGCCCCCCCTTTCTAGAATCTGCGCCTTTTCCCAGTTCAGGCCCCCCGACTCTTTTCTCTGAGATGCTCCCACAAGCAGTGTTAACTTTTCTCCACCCAGGGGTCTTTCCTGACCACAGTGTTGCCTGAAAGCTCTCACGCCCCATGCACACGCCCATCACCCTGCACCCAAAGCCAGGGCCCTTGGCCTCTCTGTGTGGCCTCCCTGGCCTCCCCGCCAACGGGTCTGGCCCCCGTCAGGCCGATGGAGCTCGCGGTGACTAAGACTGTCGGTCTTGTGAGGCAGTGGCCGGGGCTTCATTCTAAAAGGTTCTGAAAATAACCCAGCACTCGTGACTTCTTTTTGGGGTGGGTGGGGGAGGGATTTTGTTCTTTATGACAATGATAACCATTTTATTGAAGCATTTATTTTAATACTTCCTTTTTTTAAAGGATTTCTGATGTCTAGATTTGTTCTTAACTTTCAGTGATAGTGTAGCATTTTTCACGTTTGTGATCTAAACCCTGTCCTTCTAAAATCCCCCCAGAGACTACCTAGCATATAAAATTATTTTTAAAATTAACATAAATTCTGATTAACCTTGGTGTGTAATTTGTGGGAAAGGCGTCAGGGGAACCATCATTGGGATGAATAATTTTATCTGCAGTACCAGAAAATATTCATAGTCAGTACTGTGGCTTTTCAATATTTATATGAAAGGAATATTAAGCACTGATGAGAGATTACGTTTTGGGAGAGGGACAGCGGCATGGGGAGTGCTCACAGAACCAGGGACTGCAGAAGGACATGGACCGGGTGTGTCCCCAGGGTTCCCCAGGCTGTCTAGAAAACGATTGGGTGAAAAGCGCACACTGTGGTTATCTGTAGGTCATGGCTTTCTTTCCTCTGCCGGCTTAGCACCTTCTTCACTTTTAAATGTTCCATATTTTCTTTTCTTTTCAAGATTTACTTATCTTAGAGAGAGAGAGAGAGAGAGCACAAGCAGAGGGCAGAGGGAGAGGGAGAAGCAGGCTCCCCACTGAGCAGGAAGCCCGATGTGGGACTCGATTCCAGGACCCCGGATCATGACCTGAGCTGAAGGCAGACACTTAACCGACTGAGCCCCCCAGGCGCCCCGTGTTCCATATTTTGTACAATAAGCATGCCCTGTAAGGATTCCAGGTGTCGCCAGGCATTTCGGGCGCCTGTGGACTGAAACCCATTTCTGGGACCGAATCCCGCATCAGGCTCCCTGCTTCTGCCTCTGCCTCTGCCTCTGCCTGCTGTTCCCCCTGCTTTGTGCTCTCGCTCTCTCTCTCCATCAAATAAATAAGTAAAAACTTTGAAAAAAAAATCATAAAGCCACCTGAGTGTGTGTCTTGTGTGAAAAGAAACCCCACGATTCAGCGAAAATGAGGATATCCCATCTCCCGTGTCTGGTGCCCCTGGGTCTGGTTGCAGCGGAGCCGGAGGCGCAGTGACTGCGTGCGCACACTAGGTGGCGCCAGAGCGCTGGGTCCCCAGAGCCTTGCGTCCTCCCAAGACTGGGATTGAGGTCCCCCTCTCTCTTATCAACACGAATCCAGCAGTCAGAGGGGCTGACAAGCAGAAGGGAGCTGGAACCTTGCCACATGTGTTCATTATACCCTAGGAAGCTCAGATGTTTTAGGAGAACATCACTGTGCCCAGTACCTGTGAGATCCTCACGTATTGCTTACAGCTATAACCTCATCACGGTGTTATCATTTGTTCTTTTTAAAAAAAATTTTTTTAAATATTTTATTTATTTATTTGACAGAGAGAAACACAGCCAGAGAGGGAACACAAGCAGGGGGAGTGAGAGAGGGAGAAGCAGGCTTCCCGCCGAGCAGGGAGCCCGATGTGGGACTCGATCCCGGGTCTCCAGGATCATGACCTGAGCCGAAGGCAGTCGCTTAACCAACTGAGCCACCCAAGCGCCCTCTTTTTAAAAAATTTTTAAAAACATTTCATTTATTTGCCTGAGAGAGAGAAAGAGCGAGCACGGGGGTGGGGGGGAGCAGAGGCAGAGGGAGAAGCAGACTCCTCACTCAACACGGAGCCCAAAGCAGGACTCGATTCCAGGACCCTGAGATCATGACCTGAGCTGAAGGCAGACGCTTAACTGAGCCACCCAGGTGTCCCTGTCCCTTTTTTTTTTCTTTTTTTTTTTTTTTTCAAAGCCCTTACTTCATACTATAATTGACTGTGTCTTCCTGAAATAGACTTGCATCTGTGTGGAGCATCTTTTTAAAAAGGAGGAAACACGTTTTTGCTTGGAGCGCTGCTGCCCCAATAAGCCAGCCCTTACCCAGGTCTTGCCGGTTGCAGGGTTGAAACATGTTGCCACAAAGAATGAGGCATTTTCCTTTCCTAGCCTCCTTTTTTTATTGGTTTCCCTTTGCCTCTACTCTCCATCTAAGTTCTTTCCTTCATTACTGAACTGTAAAGGAAGATGAAAGAAAGTGTGCATATGATAGCACAGAAGAAATACAACTGAAATTCACACGGGCAGAACCTTTATTAGGATTCTGAGAAACTCTAGGAGGTACAGGTCGGGTTTCAGTCCCTTTACCTCTGTGCTGCGGGGAAACTTCTCAAGTCAACACATTCCACATTTTGCCACCTGGATATTTTTCTTGATTAGTTACCATGAGTTGTCAGAAGGTTTGTGTTAGAAATGCTCTTCAGATTTTTTTTTTTAAAGATTTTATTTATTAGAGACAAAGCGTGAGCAGGGCAGAGAGAGAAGTAGGCTCCCCACTTATCCAGGAGCCTGATGTGGGGCTCGATCCCAGGACCTCAGGATTGTGACCTGAGCTGAAGGCAGACGCTTCACCGACTGAGCCACCCAGGCGCCCCTCAGATTTCTTTAATACTGTTTATCGTATAATATCCTTGAATGTTTTTGCCTGCTTGGAAGAGTGTTTGCTCTCTGTCAAGTACCTAACGAGGCTCATTTTGAGCTCTTTCTGTGTTCTTGATGGGGGTGTAGGCTGTCCTGGGCAAGCAAGTTCTGTCCCACCCTGGAGAAGTGGAGAGTGGGAGAACCAGGTCATTGTGTCTCCTCCTCCCGCCACAGCCTTCTCTTGGAGGCTCTGTTACATTTTCATGGCATCTGTGCGGACTTCGGACTACAGGTCCCTCTCACACCCAGGCAGTGCAGCCAGAACACTAATACGCCCGCCGTGGGGTGATGGGGACCGTGCAGTAGGAGCCCTGGCAGCGGTGGGCTACAGCCTTTGGTCTAGGGCCTCACGTTCCGTAACGAGGACCCTTAGCTGACTTTGCAGACACTCCGAGAGGCCCAAGGAAGGAGTACTGTGTACAGGTCTTAGTCCCTGTGAATATGTCTGCGTTTACTTAGTTAAGTGAGTAAATAGCAGCAGTCTAAACTCTGTGTGACCCCGAGCCAGGCACTCACTGGGCACCCCGAGCCGGGGACTCACTGAGCTGCTCTGCAGTGAGGTCTGTGTTCCGCAAGGAGGCGAAGGGCTGCGTGGCCAGCTGTGCGGAGACAGGAAAGACAAAGAGTCTCTCCGGGGTCCTGCTGGTGGCTGACGGGACAACAAGATTTATTTACTATGGTGCATAAATTTTGAAGAGTAAGGGTTAAATTTAAATCGCATTTGGAGGCCTGAGCTTCTCCCTGTGCATTAGGGTGAGTTCTGCATTCATAAGCTTTTTAAGAACCACGTTCATGTCTAGGTACAGTGGGGAGCACCTGGACGCAGGGCTGTGATGCTCGAGAAGCCGCTCTGACTTTTTTCCACGATGCCCTCCCGTCTTGGCACGGAGGTGTCCCTTGGTTGATGTCCCTGAGTCGTCTGCGTTCTTTTTCAGGAAGAATGAGGTGAGCTGGAGGCCTCACTCCTGGCATGCCACGAAGTTCTGCGACAGCCACCCCGAGACGGCCGGCTCGCCGTTCCCCTGCGCCGGCGCCTGCCCTTCTTGGCACGGCCAGCACCACGGAAGGTAGGCTCGGGCTTCCCGCGGGCTGGGCGCTGTTTGCGACCGCCCAGCTCTGCCACCACAGCACTTCTCTCCTCTTTGGAATGATTTCGTTCTTCTGATGACGAAAAGCCACTAACACACCATTACCAGTAAAACTCTACATTTTTCAGTGTAGGCAGGGACCCAGCCCTTGAAAACAAAAACCGAACTGTCAGCAACGATGAGGCGTTGTGCTTTCCCGTTATGTGGCTTAATCAGTCAGGAGCCTGGGGACTTTGCTCTTTGGGCTGAATGCCCTTGGGCCAGCTGCTGACCTGCCGGGGACAGCGACCACGGCCAGCCACATGCTCATAGCCACCACCATTCTTCTGAGATTTTTAAGCGTGGACGGGAAAGCAGGACCTGCGTACGGGTTTGCAGCTGTGTTTCACAGCGGCTCCCCGACAGTCCTGCTAAGCCTCAGCACCCTGTCCCTGACCTCCAGGGCTCTCCTGCAGCGAGGGCATAGAGGAACACAGGGCTTTCACAGGCACATGCCGGGCTGCCAGGCCGCCTGGAGGGCCCAGTGCCTTCCCACTGCGTGTGGGACCAACATGATGGGAGCTGCAGGTCAGCAGAAGGAGGAGGCATTCTGGTTGACTTGACGTCCACATTTCAGGGGCCAAAGTGCTAATATATTGAGTACGCGTGTGGAAGGCCCACAGCAGCACTGGCTTGAGAAGGCTCTTGCTAGTCAGACATCCTCTGGGGTCAGTGGCCAAGGTCCTCACAAGGCTCCTAGTAAAAGGATGACGGTGACAAGTAGTGCAGGTCTGGGTGTGTGTCTTTGAGTGCAGGTGTACCTGTGCACACTTGCAACTTGTGCACACATGTGGGAATGCAATTTATTGGACAGAGAAACACAGCTAGGGAGGGAACACAAGCAGGGGGAGTGAGAGCGGGAGAAGCAGGCTTCCTGCCGAGCAGGGAGCCCGATGTGGGGCTCGATCCCAGGACTCTGGGATCATGTCCTGAGCCAAAGGCAGATGCTTAACGACTGAGCCACCCAGGCACCCCTCAAAATCTGTTTTTGATTGTGAGTAAATACGACTCTGCTGTGAAATTATGGAGGACTTTACGAAGGCAATATATCTCATACATTATCTACTGAGGGTGACAGGAGATGGTGGTATTCGGACCCCGGGTGTTTTTGAAACACCAGAGATTCTCAGCTGAGTACTAAAACTTAAGTGAAATGTGGGCCTTCTTTAAACCATTTGATGGTTTCTTGATTAAAGAAGCACATACACGGCCCACATCTGTGCGGAAACAGTGACCAGCATTATTCCCGTGCGTCTGGACTGCAGACCGCATGGGTAAATCCCCTCCCACGGCCCTTGTGGGAGGAGCGAGCGGACGACGGTGCTCCGTGTCTGAGGGGGCATCTGCTGTGCCCTTCCAGGGAAGGGTGGACACCCCGGTCCCCTCCCTTCAGGAAAACGTCACTGTCCCCAGGAGCCATGAGATCTTCAGAGCATATAGGTGTAATCCTTCTCCCTGTGTTTTCCTATGTCTTTTTTGTTTGCTTGCTTGTTTGTTTAGAGTGATTTAGCCAGTTCGGTCTCCTTGCTCTGCTGACACAATTTTCTTTCTCATCCTGGTTCTCCCTAAAGCTAAAGTAGCAACACTTGCGGGTAGTAGCTTTCGTTTTTTGGGTTTTTTTACCTTGAAGCATGAAGGTTCCAGCTTTGAACCTTAGTGAGAGCGTTTTCAGCGTGCCTGCATAAAGAGCTCAGCCATGAGCGGCCGTCGCACTCCTCTGTGCACTTCCTACCTCGGAGAACACTGGCTTCCTTAGTGGACGTGTCTCCCAGCTAGCAGCAGTGCGCCTGGTTTTGCATTTCCTCTCCTCGACCCCGTGCTACTGATGAACCTGTATTTTCCATGTTCGGGAACAGCTCCCCTGAACTCTGTCAGGCACGGTCCATCCCGTGCACCCACAGTGTTGGGTTTGCGGGGAAAGCCTGTCTCTAGAGTTCTCTATCACACAGTGCATTCACTGAGAGGTGAAGGAGGTTGTTGGTACTTTAATCTTTAGGTGTGGAAGAGTCCCATTATCCCTGGACCTCCCTTTTCATTTTATTTTATTTTTTTTAAGATTTTATTTATTTGACAGAGAGAGAGATCAGAAGTAGGCAGAGAGGCAGGCACAGAGAGAGGAGGAAGCAGGATCCCCGCTGAGCAGAGGGCCCGACGCGGACCTCCATCCCAGGACCCTGAGATCATGACCTTAGCTGAAGGCAGCCCTTCACCGACTGAGCCCCCCAGGCGCCCCTGGACTTCTCCTTTTAATGGGAAAGTTGGTGGTTCTGTGTTAGTCTTCCGAACAAGAACCCTTTCGTACGCTCAGCCACAAACCTGCTCTGTAAAGGGCCATGTAGGAAATATTCAGGTTCGGTGCGCCCGTGTCTGTTGCCGGTCCCCAGCTCCAAGGCAGTCACACACGGTGTGTGACACGAATGGCCATGACTGCGTTGTAATCACACTTTATCTGTGAGCAGGGAGATGTGAATTTCTTGTCATTTCCAGGGGTCACAAAATGGTGTCTTCATCCATGTCTCCCCAACCGTTTGACCGTCTGACGCCCATTCTCGTGGGCTGTGGCCTGCCAGCCACCATACTTTGTCACTGAGGGTGAAAGCGTTCACGCAGGCATTTCCCGCTGGTGGCCACCATGGAGTTCACCGACCCTGAGGGAGCAGGGTACAGGGAGCATGTGAACGCACCTGTTTGGGGAAAGAGCATCAGGTGGGTCTGGGTGGGTCCTTTCAGCCAGGATCGAGCCCCCATCGGGCTCCCTGCTCAGCGGGAAGCCTGCTTCTTCCTCTCTCACTCCCCCTGCTTGTGCTCCCTCTCTGGCTGTGTTTCTCTCTGTCAGATAAATAAATAAAATCTTAAAAAATAATATTAATAATAAAATAATAAAATGCTGTGCTGAGGACACACGTCAGGTCCTGTGACCCCGTTCTGGGGAGAGTTCTGAGTGTCTGCATGCTTCTGCGCCAGGCCAGCTGCCCTCATTTTCCCCCCTCCCTGCTCCTCGATTCTAAAGCACACTCTGCCTTGTGGTTCTTCCTTCCTAGTTCCTCGTCTCATGACCTGTCGGGCCCGTGGGAGCCCTCGAATCTGCAGCGCACGTCTGACCATTTTAGCTCGCTTGGGAGCGTCGACAGCCTGGACCAGACCCCCCAGCCGTACCCGTCCGGACAGCTGTCGGCCGCAAAGTCCAACAGCAGCATCGACCACCTGGGCGGCCCGAGCAAGCGGGATTCGGCCTACGGCTCGTTCGGCACCAGCTCCAGCACGCCCGAGCACGCCTTGGCCACAGCCGACGCCTCGTCGGCAGAGAACATCCTCCACAAAGTGGGCCTGTGGGAGGCCTCCAAGCCGGGCAGCGGCCGGCAGGGCCAGGCTGCCGGCGATCCTCAGGGCCTGGAGGAGAGGCTCGGCTGTTTCCCAGCCCGGGGCCCCTGTGACGGCAGCAAAAGCCCCAGGCCAGAGGACGGTCCCGAGGCCAAGCTGCCCACCTCCGGGAGGTCAAATTTTGGGCCCGTCTGGTATGTCCCTGATAAGAAAAAGGCACCTTCGTCCCCTCCTCCGCCCCCTCCCCCTCTCCGCAGTGACAGCTTCGCGGCCACCAAGAGTCACGAGAAGGCCCAGGGCCCTCCGTTCTCAGAGGCGGCCAGTGTGCAGCCCTTCCCAGGCCTGAGCCGGCCCCAGCCCCACAGCGACTGGAGACTGGAAGCCGCCGATCAGCAGTGGAGGCTGGTGCGTCCCAGCAGCGGGAGAAGAGCCGGGAGCTCAGGGTGTGCACCGGACGTCCTCCAGGACGGCGGGGTGCTGCCCTCTGACCACAGGGCTGGCGGCCTCCCAGGGTTCCCCGGCCGGCTGCAGGCCTCTCTGTCCAGCACGGACGTGCGTTTCCCCCCGTCTTCCCACGGCTCCCAACACCCACGGCAGTACAGCGACGAGAGCCCCAGGGCCACCATGTGGCTGAGGGAGCAGCCCCGCCTGGCCGTCCCCGGGGGCCGCCAGGAGCCGCCTGCTGACCGTTTCCAGGACGACAGCCCCCCTCGGGTCAGGTGGCCCAGTGCCACCGACCAGAAGGGGGACGGCGGTGGACAGAGCCGCGGCTGTGGTGTGAGCAGCAGACCGTGCCTGCAGGGAAGTACGCCGGCCACACAGCTCCACGAGGGGGCCTGGCCGCCTGACGGGGCCCCAGGCACCCACCAGTACCCTCGCTCGCACCCGACGGGCCAGAAAGCCCGGTGTTCCCTGCCGCAGCCTGAGGCGGCCCCGGGCCCCCCTGAGAGAGACAGGAGTGACCCGGTGGACCGAGGGGCAGAGGGCCGCTCCCCAGGACGCGAGGACGCACCAAGGGTCAGCCACGTGGAGAAGGCCGGTCTGAAGCACACGGTAGATGGCTTCCCGTGGGCCGACGGGGAAGGCAGCAAGATCTGTCGTCAGAAGACTCCGATGTTGCACTCGCTGACGCAGGAGGGCACGCGGCGGCCTGAGAATGGACAGGATGCGGGTACGGAGAGGCCGCCCCCGTTTGATGCCCAGGTGGGCAGGGCGACACGGAGGAGCGACCGGTTCGCCACCACCCTGAGGAATGAGATCCAGATGCGACGAGCCAAGCTGCAGAAAAGCAAAAGCACGGTGACGCTGAGCGGAGCCGGGGAAGCGGCGGGAGAGGCCGGCGGCTGGAGGGCGGGGCACGGCACTGCCAGCAGCGCCGCCCCGGAAGAAGGGTCCTTCACGGGCACCTACAGAGACCACGTGAAGGAGGCCCAGGCCCGGGTCCTGAGGGCCACGTCGTTTAAGCGCCGTGACTTGGACCCCAGCCCAGCCGATCTTTACGCAGGGCCACCAGAGCGCCACACTGAGGACCACAGCACTGATCTGGACCCCGCCCCCCACATCTGGGAGGGGGCTCTGGCCAAGCCACCCCCATCTGGAGCAGGCGTGCCACACGTTCCCCGCATTGGAGGCCGGAAACGGTTCACGCTGGAGCAGAAGCTGAAGTCCTACTCTGAACCAGAGAAAATGAACGAGGTGGGGCTCTCAGGGGACGATGGCCCTCGCCAGCACCCCGGGACGTCCGAGGAGCCCATGGGCACGTTTGCCGACAGGTGGAAGTTCTTTGAGGAGACAAGCCGGCCCATTCACGGGAGGCCCGGGCAGAGGCCAGCACCCTGGGGAGCCCCGAAGGAGAGGCTGGAGAGGCAGCAGACAGGGCACGGGTGCGAGGGGGCAGAGCCTTGGTGCCAGAAGAGGGCCCGCACTACCTCCTTTGGAGAACACCCCAGTGGCCAGAGAAAGGCAGGGAAGGTGGGAAAACTGGAACCGCCTCAGAGACTCGGGACCTTTGCTGAGTATCAGGCCTCTTGGCGGGAACAGAGGACAGCTCTAGAAGCCAGGAGTTCCGGGAGGTATCACTCAGCTGACGACATCCTAGATGTAGGTCTGGAGCAACACGGCAGGCCACACTACGTCCATGGAAGGTCCCGGTCGTCGCCGTCCACAGACCTGCACACACAGGTAAGTCTGAGGCCGCCAGCGAGCACAGGGCTGCCCCCCGCCTGCCGTCCCCACTAATAGAGGAGGCCCCCCAGCCTGTAATGGTCTAGTGTCAGTGTGACTTGTACCCCCGCTTCTCCGGCGTCACCTTCTGGGAAATGCACCCGGGGACAGATCCGTGCCTTCATGGCCGTGGAAGGGCGGTCTCGGTGTGCGTGGGACTCATGTCTCGCTTCAGCTGTCTTTCCCCAGGATCGCGTGCCACAACCTTAACAGCAAGCAGAGAATCGGGGGGGGCTCCAGAAAATGGCAGCTGCTCCTCTGAGCAGGAAAGCGATATTTTATAGGAAGAGGTGAGACAGGGTAGGATGGCCCGTCTTCAAGCTTTGAGGCCATTTGCAATTTTTAGTATATGTTCTTTTCATTTTATTCGGGGTTTTTTTTATTTGTTTTTTCAAATATTTTGAGAGACTGCTCCAGGGCAAATGTGATGTAACACGCGATGCATGAAGGCATTGCATTGACAGTAGTGGACGTCAGGCTTTCTAGAAAAGCAGGGTCCGCATAGCCATATTCGACGCTGATGGCCTCGTCCACCCTCCCTCTCTCTGCCTGTTCGGCCTTGTAGGACGGCCGCCTATGTGTTGGTGGCATCCTGGTGCTGACAGGCCTGCCCGTGTCGCACCTGTGGCTTTCTGTCGTGGCCGGGTCCCAGCCGGTGGCCCGCGCTGCATGACCTCTGAGCATCCCACGCTTGCTCGGTCGGGAGAGAAGCGCCCCGGACCCTGACAAGTCCTAGGGCTTCAGGCTTCTGCGTAGTGAGCTGTCCCCGGCTACATGGATGCTGGTTTTGGTCTGGTTTCTGCTTGGCCAGCTGTGTCCCCACAGCCGAACGGGCCTCGCACCAGCCTTCCGCTCCCTGCCCACAGCAGGAGTGGACTCACAGTCTAGTCCACTGGTCTGGAGAGCCGAGCTGGCCGGCCCCGTGGCCGAGTGTGAGCACGGGACGGCACGCTGCGTCCTTGCCTTCGTCCTGCGGGCCCGCGGGGCAAACCACGATGAGGGGTCTGTAATAACACATGCTGTAAAGGAGGCGGCTTGATGACTCGGTGTTTCACTGTGCTGCTCTCGGCAGGAAGCCGCCATCGAACCACAGCAGCCAGCGGGGGACCCCGATGAGCGCACAGACCTGTCCTCCACAGTCTGGGCCGAGGAGGCACATCGCTGTCCGAGGTAGGTGACCTTTGGATTTGGGGTGGCGAAGCAGACGTCTGGGGGGGTGCTCGGTGAGCGTGACGGGGCGTCTGTTTGGGGCAAAGCCAGAGCGGCCGCTAGCCTGTTGCGGCGCCCGGTGCGGATGGCGTGGCATGTCCTGGGCCGAGCCCGCGGGCCGGCGCCGCTGCGGGGAGCAGCCTCTCCGGGGCAGCGACGCCACCGAATGCCGTCGTGGCCGTCTTCGGGGTGTAAGATGGCTTGCTGGCTTTTCTGTACAGTGAGCTGCTTTCTGTGGAGAAAATGAGAAATCCAGATCCCGCGTGAGAATGGAGCGCTTGAGGCCGGCAGGGCTGCTTCAGTGGCGGGGCGCGGCCGGGGGCTGGGGCGTGCTCTGCGTGTCGGGGTCGCCTGGGAGGGTTGTCAGGCAGGACGGAATGCAGCCAGGCGTGCTCAGTCGAGCTTCCTTTGAGCCTCGAAACAGAAATCAAGTCCGTGGGCCGCTCAAGAGGTCGGAGCATGTGACGGAATTGTGGACGGCGGCAGCGTGTTACCGTGCCCTGCTCGCTCTGAGACGGGGCCAGTGTGCTGTTCAGCTGTGCTGAGGTTGGCCTTTAGATGAAAGAGAGAGAGCTGGGCGGCTAGGGAGATGGATAGACCGTGTCCTCTCGCCCCCGACAGCGTGACAAGGGAGGGGGGCGAAGCGTGCATTGCCGGAGGACCTCTGTCACCTTATTTTAAAAGGGCTGATAGGGCGCCTGGGTGGTTCAGTGGGTTAAAGCCTCTGCCTTCAGCTCAGGTCATGATCTCAGGGTCCTGGGATCGAGGCCCATATCGGGATCTCTGCTCAGCGGGGAGCCTGCTTCCTCCTCTCTCTCTGCCTGCCTCTCTGCCTACTTGTGATCTCTCTCTCTGTCAAATAAATAAAATTAAAAAAAAAGATCTACTTATAAAAAAAAATAAGAGGGCTGTAGAAGCATGGAAATAAATGTACACAATGGGGTCTGTGAAAATGCAGATTTTTCCATTGCTTTGAGAATCTCTGGTGACTGATGCGATATTCAGATTAGCCTCATAAGGTTCAGTTGCAGAGATAACCAGTTTAAATGTTTGCTTTTAAGGGCCTTCTAGAATGGGGTTTCATTTTGGTGGACTATAAACTTGAGTGCTTAAATCCTTACCTGGCTGCACCAGGACAAGAGTGGCATTTTGTGTAGGAGGTCCCTGCAGGTCACGGTCTCAGTGGCTGAAACCAAGAATCCCTCGCTCAGAAAGAACGGCCGATGAATAATATACACCTACAGAATGCAGCACTTTCTGAGCAACACAATTAGCGCTTTATTCCAGGGGGGTCTGAGTGACTCCTATGCCTGGCCCCAGCTGTCATCATCTCTCCCATGCCGCTCCCTGGCTCCGCAGCCCTCGTGAGGGTGCTCAGAGCCCGCCGCCCGTGCAGATGCCGCGTTGTGCCTGCACGCCTACCCCGGGCACAGCTATGCCATTGCAGAGAACTTAGCCCCGGTGCTGTGAGCGGGGTCCTCCCAATCAGCCGTCACCAACGCACTGTCCATGGTGAGAGGCTCCAAAGGAACAGCAGGAGGGACCACAGCAATAAGTTCCAGAGCCTTCTGCCTTTAAGCTGCAGAGCGGGCAGCTTTTAGAATCGGGTGTGCATTCAAAGAGTGGCGAGACTCCTTGAAATTCCAGAACAGGAATGTGGAAAAGCCATTTTCAGCTTTTTTCGGAGAATGTTTTCTGCGGTATCGGTAACAAATAGTGTACTTAAAACATTAATCTGGGGGGATGCCTGAGTGGCTCAGTTGGTTAGGCGACTGCCTTCGGCTCAAGTTATGATCCCGGAGACCCAGGATCGAGCCCCACATCAGGCTCCCTGCTCGGCGGGAAGCCTGCTTCTCCCTCTCTCACTCCCCCTGCTTGTGTTCCCTCTCTGGCTGTGTTTCTCTCTGTCAAATAAATAAATAAAATCTTAAAAAAAACCCAGCAACATTAATCTGGGAATAAAAGAAATGAAAATTCAGATCAAGGACTGTCTCTTTGATCACCAAAATCCTGTAATGCAAAGATTTAAAGACGCTGGATGTTTTGCATAAATTTAAAACAATATAAACATGTGTATAAAAAAATAAGAATTACTGGGGCATTGTCGACTCAGTCACTAGAGTGTGCGACTCTTGATCTCGAGGTTGTGAGTTTGAGCTCCATGTTGGGCATAGAGATTGCTAAAAAATAAAATCTTAAAAAAAAAAAAAAGGAATCACTGATCTTATAACTGGCGCAGGATAGTGATTGTTTTTTATTGTATTCTGTTGAGACAACAGAATAGCACCAAGATAAGAGTTAACTTGTTCATTGAAATCATGTGGAGAATATTTTTGTGAGGTTCAAGATTCTGTCCTGTATAAAGATATGTAGGACAAAGGTTCTGCTCGAGCAGGACTTACTATGGAAGTGATGACACATAATTAGAATTTCTGTAAAAGAAATTCTGTGGTGCTTCAGAACCTTGGAGAAAAGATGATGAGGTGAGGGGGCCTGGGTGACTCAATCGGTTAAGCGTCTGCCTTCGGCTCAGGTCATGATCAAAGAGTCCTGGGATCGAGCCCCGCCTCGGGCTCCCTGCTCAGCAGGGAGCCTGCTTCTCCCTCTCTCACTCCCCCTGCTTGTGCGCTGTCTCTCTTTCTCTCCCACTCTCATTCTATCTCAAATAAATAAATAAAATCTTAAAAAAAAAAGCGATGATGACTTCTGCCTATGACATGCTGAAGACAGGTAGGGTTTGAGTGGAAAAAAGCGCAGTCTTGAGAGCAGATCCCATTGCATTTGCTCGCTCGTAGGTCTTCCCATGGCGAGTAGCCCCGTTACCCACCCCCACTGGCCTCATCCCCCAGCCTCTCCTGGGCTCTCAGGTTTGGCACCAGTTCTCCAAGCTCAGTCACCGTGACCCGCTGAGTCTGCTTCCTACAAATTCTCTGGCCACTGACTGGCCTCATAAGCTGGATGTAGCCGTGTGCTCGGGCTGTCCTGACCGAAGGCCACAGTCTGGGCAACATCAACAATAGAAATTTATGTTCTCGGTCTTCTGGAGGCCAGAAGCCCAAGAACAAGGGACAAGGGGTCATTGGGTCTGGGTTCTTCCAGGGCTCCTCTTCACGACTTGCACATGGCCACCTCCTCCCGGTGTCCTCAGGTGGTCTTCCCTTTGTGTGTCTCTGCCCAGTCTCTTGGAAGAACACCATTGAGACTGGGTTAGGATTCACCCTGATGTCTTCTGTTTACCTTACCTCTTGAAGAACCCGGTCTCCAGAGAGTCACATTCTGAGGTCCTAGGGGTTAGGACTTCAGCTGACAAATTTGGGGGGATACAGTGACTCCATAACCCGGGGAAAAATGGGGAGAAATGTCCTTTCTGCCTTACACCTTCTAAGCAGTGCTGTCAGCTGTGTGTGGGAGCATTTAAAATCAAAGGAAAAGGGAGGCTGCCATCTTTTGATGTAGCTAGCGAAGAGGGGGGTTCAGCACAGCCTGTCTGGAGGCCTTCAGGGGGACCCGTAAATGCAGCATCGCTGTCGCAGGCACCTTGTGATTTAGCAATTCCACTTTTAAGAGTTGACCTTCCCAGTATGTGGCCAGCGGAGCCATTCTGCACAGAGGCGATGTGAGGAGAGGTGGGAACTCTTGAGACTCACCTGGGAGGGGTGTGTGTGTGTGTGTGTGTGTGTGTGTGTGTCTGTGTGTGTGTGTGTGCGCGCACGCGCACGCGCGCCCACGCCAACCCTTTCCTGCTTGTCCCAGAGCTGGTCCCATGCCTGGATGGCTGCCAGTGCCTCAGAACAGAGCGCAGATGGAAACCCTGTCTTTGCTGGCCCAGCTCCCCCATGCAGGGGCTCTCATGTGAGCCACAGCTCCCCCGTCACCTCGCCGCGCACGCAGGTGCCCCCCAGCCCCCCTACACCCAGGCACCACACTGCTGTCCGCGGAGCTCTCGCAGATCAAGTTCTCTTCTTCTTTGTCGGAGCTCTCATCATCTCCAGGCTGAATCATGGCTGCTTCCTCCTTGCTAGTCTTGGAATATAAGTCAAATGGTAATTGTCCCCATTCCCAGACAATGCAGTGGCTTCTGGTTGCACTTGGAATAAAATGCAAGCTCCTGACCCTGACCCAGGAGGCCGTTTGGCCCTTCTTTCGGGGCATCCTTTGTCTGACTCCTTTCCCAGCTAGGCTCAGGACCCTTTGCCACCTTATTGTACCTTGAACAAGCCAAGCTCCTTTCTCCCTCACGGCCTGATGCTTATTAAAAGGCTGTTCTTGGAATAGCAGAAGCCCGCCTCAGGACATCTCCCTCGCAAATGGCCGTTGGGTGTTCATGCTCAGCTTGGGGAGGGGACCCTGTGTGAGCACAGTGACTGAAAGATGGAGGGACCGGTTGTCAGGTGGATGATGGGAGATATTGGTGGATGGTGGTAGGTGGATGGGTAGGTGGAGAGATGAACAGGGTGGGTTGGTGGATGAATGGGTGGGTGTCCACCTGACAGCCTCGATTCAGTCCTTGGTTCTGGCGAGTAATGATCCGTGTTGGTACATTTCCGTGTGCTGAAGTTTTATTTAAGATTTTAGTTCACACACACACACACACAGATTTTAGTTGGCACAATAGCAAGTGAAATGGGCTTGTCTTTGTACCCTGACATAACACTTAGATTCAAGACATGAACATCTCAGAATAGATTTGGTGGTGGCCTTGTTCTCCAGTACCATATTTTAAAGCTTGCAAGAAGGCTAAGTTGTCATGCGGTCAGTTATAGCTCCCAAATTTGAGGGTTCAATGAGTAGTCCTGTGTTCAGGGAGCTCTGGAGAGCAAAGGCGAAAGGAGATCTGGGGGTGGAGCAGGATGACTGTGGGTGCTGGCAGGTTCCGAATTCACAGCTGCCTTGCAGGCATTTCCGCCCCTGCCTTCAGGAGCTGCTGCCACTGGGCTGGTGCTGACCTGAAGGCTTGTGTCTTGTTGGGACAGATGAGCGAGGAGGAGGAGCAGAGGGGGAATATAGCCTGCATCCCAACAACAAGCAGTAAAATTGAATCCCTGTGAAATGGAGCTCCTTAGGGAAAATGTGCTTCGATATAAAATCCATAAACAAGCTAAACCCACCTAGGGGTCACCTTTCTGTATGTTTTCCCTGAGAGGGGACTTGGTGTACAGAGGTTAATACAAAGACTGATTTGTCCATTATAGAGAAGCTTCTTATAGATTTCAGTACAAGAGAGGTTATCCTGCCCAACTCTGCTCCTCATTTGCGGCTTTCGGGAAGACATTCGCTTTTCCTGGCCCTCAATGAGCTACGGGGCAATTGAAGCTTTCCATTCTGAACTGTGCCGGGAAATGACCAAGCGCGCATGCTGGCATAACAAGGCCACACTCCGGCTTGGACGGTTTCCAGGGCGGAGCCCGCCTGGGGCAGAGGAGCCGGCCTCTGGGGCGCAGAGCCGGCCTGCGGCGCAGCTTCCTCCCCGGGCCGGGGTCCTGTGCTTGCAGACTTGCCTGGGTCCTCCCTCCTGCAGAGGAGAAAGGGCGCCGCAGGCAAATCCCCGACTGGGGTGAGGGCAGGCGGGTTGTAAGTGCACTTGGTCCCGGCAGGTGGAGCCACGTGGTCCCGGGAACCGCGGCGTCGGGACGAGAGCGCCAGCACAGGTTTGCTGGCGTGCCGGTCAGCCTGGTGACTGCCCGTGACTTGGAAGGCTGCGTGGCGCGGGCAGCGTGTGCGGGTTCCAGGGCCCGCGGCTGGGCTGGAGAGAGAGAGCCGGAGCCACGCTGCAGGCGGGCAGGCGGCCCTCCCTGCGCCCAGGGCAGAGGCCTCGGGGGAGGGGAGGGGTGGAGACGCGGACCGACCGCAGACCCCAGTTCCGGGATCCCGGCTCCCGGCCGCCCAGCGGAGCCTTCCGCGAGCCGCCGTCAGAGGGCAGCCTCGGCCTTCCAGCGGCCGGAACTGCGGCGCTCGCGTCACTTCCGGTGCACTTCCGGGGGGGAGACCCGGCGGCGCGGTCGGGAGCTGCGCCTGCGTCCCCGGCGGCCGTGTGAGCCGGCAGCTCAGCCGGGAGACCCGCCCGCAGGCCACGGCGTCCGCTTCCCAGATGGAGGGAGGGACCTCCGCCGCTGTCCTGATGCCCTAACCCTCTGCTCGCTTACCCTCTTGTCTCCCCTCTCCACTTGACATCTCTTCAGAGCGCAGACCCTTGTCAGCTGGCTTGGTTGAGTTTGCATGCAAAGGCGCCCCCCGTGTTTTTGTCTTTCTCCAGAAATCCACCCAGACACACCGAGACCCATCTCGTCTCCATCTTTCCGGCCGTGCTTCTCTCTTCTAGTCTATATTTAGGGCCCAGATGGCTGGGGAGGCACCCACTGAGACAGCCACACAGATTTAAATGCTCCTTAGATTGCTGCTGTGGATACCATCAAAGGCGTTGGCCGAGTCCGCTCTGCCTCCTTTGAAGATCTTTGTTGCCTTTTAACTTCTGTGGGCTCTTCTGGTTGATTGTCTGCTTCAGGTGCTTTCCATCTTGACTCAAAAACCAAGCTGTGAAGTATCAGGCCTCCAGGTCCTGTTTTACTGGGACCTAATGTGACATTCTACTGAATCTATATTAAGTTGGCTTCTGGAACATTAGTGAACATTAGAGCCAAATGTCTTAATCAAACCTGAGTGATTAACCCATATTCGAAACATACGCATATCTCCCCTGGCCTGAGTAGAACTCTCCATTAACCTTCCAACTCTTTGGGCGCCTGGGTGGCTGAGCTGTTAAGCATCTGCCTTTGGCTCAGGTCCTTGGGGTCAAGCCCCATGTTAGGCTTCCTGCTCCACAGAGAACCTGCTTCTCTCTATCCCCACTCCCTCTCCCTGTGTTCCTGTGTTGCTGTGTCTCTCTCTGTCAAATAAATAAAATCTTAAAAAAAAAAAGCTTGCAACTCTTGATTTCCATTCAGGGTGTGATCTCAGAGTCCTGAGTTTTTTAAAAATAAAACCTGTCAACATTGAGATGCCCCAGGAAAAAAGTTATGTTAAAATGAGTGTATGCATTACTCAAGTCTGAACAATGCAGCTGCAGCTCGGAGGTTGACAAAGTTTGTAAAGGGTCAGAGAGTGAATATTCTTGGCTTCCGGGGACAGACTGTTCGTGCTGTGTTGACTCCACTCCTGTAGTGTGGACGTAGCTGTGAACAGTGTATACAGGAGTTTGTGAGCTCGGCTCCAGGGAAACTCGACAGGTTTGCTAAGCCCATGCGTTCAGTCAACGGATGGCTGTCTGTGAATATACTTCCAGGGATGGGAATGTGGGACCTGCTGGCGGTCTGTGTAGACATTCCAGAGAGGCTTTGTATGGTTCTTTTGCAAGAATGAGATCCATTTCTGTTGTCTTCATTTTACTTGTCTCGGTGGTGGTTGAACGTGGGGGAGTTGACCCTATGCACCAGCTAGGGCTGGCTGTGGCTCCATCACGGCGTGTGAGCAGAGAGTGCCGGATGCTGTGACTGTCCCTTGTGATGTTCTGACTTGTGGTGCGGCATAGGGCAGGGAGGACACCCTCAGACTGCAAAGTCTGGCATGCCTGCTTGGGTGAACTGACTTGGGGAAGGGCTAAAGGCTTCACCAAGACTGCCCGAGAGGCTGGGAGGCAGAGTTCTTCTGGAATACAAGTGCTAGGGTGCTTATCATGTTCCCTTTTTATTTGTGAAACTCTTCAAGTGCACAAATATTCTGTGTCAAAGACGGGGATACATATGCAATGTATTACAAGTATTTCTAACATTAAGTCTCCGAAGCACTAACATAGCACAAGCGATGAAAAGTCATGAGTGTCCTAGACCCCCTGATAATTAGGCCTCACTCTAGTAAACATGGATGTGTGAAAACCCAAATCACAGATCTTACTGTTATAAAAGTGCCTCTTTGAAAATAATTCACTGAAGGCATTCTTTAAAAAGTTCTCAAGCATGGGCGCCTGGGCCCGCATCGGGCTGTCTTCTCGGTGGGGAGCCTGCTTCCTCCTCTCTCTCTGCCTGTGTCTCTGCCTACTTGTGATCTCTCTCTCTGTGAAAGAAATAAATAAAATCTTTAAAAGGAAAGAAAAAGTTCTGAAGCATAAGCAGCATCGAGGTCTTATTTTCCAGTACCCTTCTGTAATCAGAGCAGCCAGTGGTCCTGGCAGGAAACGGCTGGGTTTAGGCGGGGGCAGGGAATATACAGAATGAGCCTCTGAAATGTCTTATAGTACCAAAAAATAAGGGAGAACTAAACCAAATGAGCCCAATAACAATAAAGATATGTCGGAGGGACACGGGAGCTAAGCTTCCCATGACCAGGGAATTGAAACAACAAAATAAAGTAGTGTTAGATTGTAACCCAGTGTACAAAGTAAATATTCCTGAGTCCATACTGATCTACGTAAATGACCGAATGAGTAAGTATAGAGAGAAGAGACAGAAAAATTCCAGATAATCTCTGTAGATCCTCTGCCTTCAAGGAGGTGTATGGGTAACCTTCCAAAGAGGGCAGGGTGGCAAGGTGGAGGGAGAGAAGGAGCCGATGGTGCAGAAACAGACATAGACTAACCCCTGCCAGGTGATGCACAGAGACAGGCTGGCCCTTGAGATCCTACGAGAATGGCACTTTTCACCTTTGTGATCTTCCCCCAAGTCCGTAACCATAATCCTGACAAAAACATCAGACAAGTCCCGGTTGAGAGACCTTCTACAAAATGCCCGAACACTACGATACTCCTCAGAATTGTCAAAGGCATCAAGAACAAGGAGAGTCTGGGAAGCTGTTACTTAGGGGAAGCCAAGGAGACATGACAACTAAATGTAATGTACCCTGGACAGGGTCCTGGAACAGAAGGAGGACATTAAGTAAAAAAAATATCACAATCAAGTGTGGACTTCGGTTAATACGAATGTCCCCAGATTGGCTCATTAATTCTAACAGATGTTACCGTACTAACGTAAGATGTAAACTGTCGGGGAGACCAGGCGTTGGAAAGACCAGAACTCATTGTTGTAATTGTCCTGTAAATCTAAAAGCATTCTAAAGTGAAGTGTTTCTTTAAAATTGTAATTTTTTAAGAGTTTATTTTTAAATAATCTCAACAAGTTCATATATATATATATATATATATATAATTTATTTATTTTTTAAATAATCTCAAGCCCCAGTGGGGGGCTTGAACTCAGAACCCCGAGATCAAGAATTACATGCTCTATTGACTGAGCCGGGCTGGCCCCCTTAAATCATATTCTTTTTTTTTTTTTTTTTTTAAGATTTTATTTATTTATTTCACAGAGAGAGCCATCACAAGTAGGCAGAGAGGCAGGCAGAGAAAGAGGAGGAAGCGGGCCTCCTGCCGAGCAGAGAGCCCAATGCGGGCCTCGATCCCAGGATTCTGAGATCATGACCTGAGTCGAAGGCAAAAGCTTTAACGCACTGAGCCACCCAGGCGCCCTAAATTATGTTCTTATAGTGCATTTTGAGTCACTGAATTTGTCAATCTTAGGAGCATGCCTTTTGAGCAGTGAGTATGGTGAAATATCTAGTCAGCTACCAGATTCTTACTAGACATGCATTACGTGGATGGCTATGCCCCCGGCACTGAGGGTAAAGGTCACAGAGATGGCCTGGGGCAGATGGTGCCCTCTCTCAGGAACGGGATTGTGTCCTTGGTAAAATAATCGATGGAGATGAAAAGTCGCAGAAAGAATGGAAACTTTGGGGCTGAAGACACAGGTCCAAGTTCTCATTCTCCTTTTCAGTGTGATTGCATCAGGCCATCTAAGTTAATAACCTTATGTCCCTAGATGATGAGCTATCCATAGCAACCTTTCTTGCAGACTTATTTAAATGCTGACTGGGTATAACATTAATGCATCCGCACAGTGCTTGAGGTGGGGGGAAAAAGGGGCAAGTCACTCTTACAAATAGAGCCGTAAACTAGGACACACTGCGGGGCGGCTTGTGCTACTTGGTGAAGTGAGCAGGACTCAGGAATCATGAATTCAGAAGACAGTTGAAAGGAGAAAACCGGTTCTGAAGAGGTAAGCACAAGACCGGGGCGGGCTTGGGGCTCTCAGGATGGGAAGGGGCTGTTAGGAACAGCGGTAGGAGGGGGCTTTCCGGATGCGGGTGGCACTGAGGTCGTGGGCTGCTTTAGGAAGGGAGGTGGAAGGCAGCGACTTTAAATACGGATCATTGTGAAATGACAGGCTGGTCAGTCACAGTCAGCCTCTGACTTCTTTGTCTTCCTCACTGAATGGTTTGCACACAGTAAAACTTCCGGAAATACTTTGTTAGTTGTTCGCTGGATTCCGCTCCTAATGAGTGTGTAATAAACCCAAGAGTATGAATAGAATGCAAATAGATATAAATTAGGCTATTTGGTGGGATTTTTTTCTTTTATTGTTTCATGTGGTTTTATAATGGTTAGTTGAACTGTGTGTCACACATGTTATGTGATAGGCATAGTTAAATAGATAACGCTGCATGAAATATGTTCTGTGAGCTTTCCTGCAGTTCCCCCCTTTTAAATTATAAGGAGGACACCCCAGCCTTTTGGGGTTTAAAAAAGGGCAGGTCTGTGGGGGTCTAAGCATAGAAGCCTTGGGAATGATCCCCCGGAGGTCATAAGGAGCTGTTTGAGTCACGGAGGTCAGGGCTGACGGAGCCTGCGTGGACTTGTCCATCACGAGGCGGCAGGCACAGACAGGCCAGCTGCTGCGAGCGTGGCTTCTGGCTTCGAGACTCCTCTGTGCTAGAGGCTGCTAGACCCGGCGGCTGCGGCAGAGCGCGGCTGCTGGTCCCTGGAGGAAGCACACCGCACTGTGCACGGTCCCCCACCGCCGGTTGGCAGCGAGCCGGGAGCCGGTAAGAGCCTCCCGCATTTCTCCTTAAGGCAGCTCACCCACAATGGGACTGTTTGCTGGCGTGTGTAGCTATGAGTGTTTCTTTTGTTCTTCTGTCTTTAAAAGCGGGTTGTCAGCTCGCCTTGCGGTGGCTAAGAGCTGGCTCCCCAGGCATCCGCAGGCATCTCCCTTGTTTATTGTTCTGCCTGAAAATGAAAAAGAATGCAAGTCGGGGTGCTAATTCCAGCTCGAGCTCTGTGTGCGTGCACGTGTGTGCTGTGTGTGCCGACTGATGCATGCTGATTTGGCAGCTTTGGTCTCTGCAGCTGGCCAAAAGTGCCTTGAAACTAGAAGGCAGTGCCTTTCAGTCTAGTGTTCCGGGTGCTGGCGTGAGTGGTAGCCGTGGCATGTGGGGGCCTGCCCTGCGCCAGAGCTGCAGATTTCTGCCTTCCCTGCGCAAGGACAGCATTGCACGGAGACCTGTGTTCCTTCTCTGGCCTTTTCTATTTTCCATGCCAGTAAGAAATGAACATTCTTATGACTGAGACCCTGAATGCGGAGAGTGAAAGGAAATGGTATGTCAGCCACATGGAAGGGGGGGTGTGTGCCGCAAAATCAGGTGTGCATGTTGAGTCATGAAAAAAAACGCTCTGTGGATAAATTCACACATAGCGTGCTTGCTAATTGCAGTGAAAACATCTCACTGCAGAAAACGGAATCAATGTGGTTCTGAGTATTTTCCAGTTCTTAGATTTTGCTCTCTGGAGTGATAAGTGACAGTTCAGAGGCGTGTCATTTCTTTACAGGTTTTACCAAACATCTGCTATGGATCTTTTTTCCCCCCCAACCTTTTGTATTGTAAAAGAAACATCTGCGGCCGTTATTTCTGAATGACTGAAATGCCTTGGCTTTACGGAGGGAGGCTTTTGTGTGTGGAGGGAGGATGCCATTTTCAGAGAAATTGCTGCATGTGTGTGTGTGTGTGTGTGTGTGCGCGCATACACACGCACACCCCAGCATGTACTGTTTCGGTCTGCATTCACTGACTCGTGGGTAGGGGTTATTTTAAAATGAATGTTAGCAGTCCTGTTGGTGAGAAGGAAAAAGGAAAGCAAGTTGGAAGAAAGATTTTCAGAAATCTACCTCGCAGCATTTATAATTAAATAATTAAAGAGCCTTACACATTGAAGACTTACAGAAATGAATGAATGAAACACGGCACATAAAATATCGGAGAATTTGGTACACATTGGCTGGCTGGCCTATTTTCCTTGTGAAGCGGAATCTCTGAGGGGCTGTTGTCTAGATATTCTTTATGATTATGTTGCGGAAAAGTATTCCACGGATGCTAGAAAGAGGTACATTTCTACACTGGCTTTTTGGTATGCATGGTGGAAGCACATTCTCTGTCTCTTTCTCACGCATGCACACGCGTGCACACACACACACCCGTTGAAAAAATTTGCAGGGTAGTCTCAGAAGCGATTTTTTAGTATAGTACCCAAAATAACCATGTACGTTGGTATTAACCGTGCGTTAATACCTTCTCCTGCCCAGCTGGAGTGTCGGGACCCTGGTAAGCTATGCTTGCTGCTCCTTGTTTCGCATGAACTGGCTGCTTCCCCAAAGTCTACTTTGAATTTCAGAGCTATATTGGGAAACTAATATTTCATGTGGCCTTTAGAATGCATTTGTTTTACTTTAAATGCCTGTAATTCTTTGCCTCTTCTGTGTCTTAAAATTTAAGACGATTAAGGTGGTGAAGTACAGAAACAAGGGCTCCTGCCTGTGTCCAATGAATCAGTCTGTCTTTCCCTGGTTTGTAGACACCAGTTGTTTCCTCGCTAGCTCTGCCGACATGGTGCTTCCTGGGAGGCTTGCACACATAGCAGGATGTCTGAAGAAATCCTAGAGTTCCTTAGTTTTTTGCCTTAAAAAAAAATTCTGGGGGCGCCTGGGTGGCTCATTTGGTTAGGCGACTGCCTTCAGCTCAGGTCATGATCCCGGAGACCCGGGATTGAGTCCCACATCGGGCTCCCTGCTCAGCGGGAAGCCTGCTTCTCCCTCTCTCACTCCCCCTGCTTGTGTTCTGTCTCTGACAGTGTTTCTCTCTGTCAAATAAATAAAATCTTTAAAAAAAAAAATTCTGACCAACCACCCCCTACCCATGTTTTGGAACTGTCTACTTCCCATCTTTCTCTCCTTCCTTCTCCTCCTCCCTTGGAAATACTGAGTCACCTCTGCACACATTGGCGATGAGCTCGATTCTATACTGAAAATTCGCCTGTACAGCAGTAGCCTAAATAAAATCTGTCTTGCTATTTTAAAAAAAATTGCAGAATCCCTGTGTTAATTCTTAAAGATCACAGAGCATTCCCTCCCTCCCCCCCACACACATATCTTGGGCCTTACCACATTGCATACCATAGTTCATTCTACAGTAAACAAAGTGGGCCTTAAATGACTGGATTCACACAGCCAGTTCATACAGAGCCCTTACATGCAGGAAGGCCGATTTTTAACCTGGTGGGTTCTTGCTGATTCATACCTCCCACCTCTGATGGTGAAATGGCCCTACAGGTAAGTATGGGCTGAGCAGAGATCGTGGTACATGTTGCCAAACCTCGTCTCTTACTGACTTCTGCGGCCCGTGTCTAGCGTGCTGGAGGGGCAGTGAGAAGGAATCCCAGTGTGGTCTCCCAAGGGGGTGTGTAGTATCAAGAACCCCTCATGTGTCCCAAGCCCATGTGGGTATAAATTTGCAGGTCACCCAGCATTTCTGACACTCCATTCCTTTGTCCATAAAAGGAGGAGTTTGGAGTCCCTGATTTCTAAGGTCACTTTAAGCTGTAACAACATTTCATTCTCAGGGAGAGAAGCCAGGGACTTGAATTCCCCTTAAGATCACCCCTCCAGGCCCATAGGTCGCGTTGTCTGATTCCCGTGCCGCCAACATTCATGTGAAAGAAGACCTAGAAAGAGAGAGGGGACACACACGTGTGGAGTAGCCCTGCGATCCAGTTACAGGTAACGGAGGCTCCCCTTAGCAGCCTGTGTGTCGGGCCAGCAGGCTTTGTGGGCGCCGTGACAGCACCCTGGACAGCGACACCTGGCTCGCTGCTGGGCACCAGCGCCCCTAAAAGTCAGCGGTGACAAGTGAGGTGCTCTGTGCTGTCACGTGCATGAGGGGTGTGACTGAACGTGGGACAAAGTCCAGCCAGAGGGCCCTTAAACATCCTCAGAGGCCACAAAAGGTAGAATAACTAGACATTTTAGGAAGGTGTTTAACGTGGATATATACGTGCATGCGTATGTGTATATGTGTGACACGTATGTACTCACGTATGAGACATTTTATGGAGGAATACAGTCTAGAAGGCCCACTTTTATGTACAACAAATATGTCTAAAGGCTCTTGGGTATCATCCATTCCCAAATATGCTTCAGCTGAGTAACAACAACTAGACTCTCTCCTCAGGTGTGGGATTTTCAGAATTTAGGGGTCACATGTACTTGTGGCAGGAGAAAGACAACCAAAGCAAACAATTTTATCTTAAATTATGGGGCAACTATACTATTATATTTTCCTCTTTTACCAAATAATTACCCCACATTCAAAATGGCTCCTTATTTCATAAGCTGGAGTCCAGTATGTTTTTGACAATCAGGATTTTTACTGGTTTGAGGAAACGGCTTCCTAGGTTGTATATACAGGTTTTTAAAAAATATTTTACTTATTTGAGAGAGAGAGAGAGAGAGAGAGAGAGAGAGCGCACAAGCAGGGGGAGCGGCAGGCAGAAGGAGAGAGATGCAGGCTCTCTGCTGAGCAGGGAGGCCAATGCGGGACTGGCTCCCAGGACCCTGGGATCATGACTTGAGCTGAAGGCAGACACTCAACCAAGTGAGCCACCCAGGTGCCCCTACAGTTGTATTTTTTTTAAGACGTGTTATTTTAAAATCTGCTTTGCTAATTAAAACATTCTGACTCAAAATAGAAGTAAGTTCTGTGTGCGGTGTATGGCATTCTGAGATATGAGTGGTCAGTAGAAGTCCTGTGGGCTTTTCAGGTTGCCTCTAGTCTTTCACAGTTATAAGTAATACTGCAGAAAACATCTTGTAGTAAAATATTCATGTTCTGGCACGCTGGTTTCCTTAGGATAAAATTTTAGATCTGGAATTACAAGGCAGGCTTTGGGGAAATATGTCCAAGATGGGTTCCATGATGTGTGTGCTGTTAATGCCCGACCACCCAACAACCTACAACAGTCCTGCCCTTCCAAAAACTTTGTCCATATTGGACATGTAAAAAATCTTGTGACTTGGTAGGCAAAAAAGTCCGGTTTTCCTTCCTTCCTTCTTCCCTCCCTCACTCCCTCCCTCCCTTCCGTCCTCTAGGCTCCATGTCCCTGAGATCAAGATCTGAGCTGAGATCAAGAGTCCGATGCTTCACCGACTGAGTCACCCATGCACCTCCTAGTTACTTGATTTTTTTAACTTGCATTTTCTCAGGAACTAGCAAAGTTAAACTTTGTGTCTTGTCTAGCCATTTGTATTTTTTTCTTTTATTTGTTACTGCTTACATCTTGTTCATTTTCCTATTGGGCATGGGGCCTTTCCTTCTTGTTTATTGTTGCGAATAGCTCCGCTGTGTGCTTTTCAAATGTTTACCGTTGGTCCCAGTAGTTTTTTCCTTTTTAATGTACCAGTGCTGATCATGTCGTTGCCCCTGGCTGGTTGGCTTTGTGCAATCCATTGCCATTCCGCTGGCTCCTGGAAATTGTGTGCTGGCCTTTGCGTGACTGCTGCGGAAAACATAACCATGTGGGGGCTCTGCAGGCATGAATTTCCTATGAGCTATAGACCGCCACCTGCAGTATTCACCTGTGGCTTTGCCAAGAAGAGCAAAGGGCGGAGAAGAACCCCAGTGTTCTAGAAGAACGTCTAATGTGTTGCAGAGAGAAAGCAGGAGTCAAAAATTAACATCTACACCCTAGCTCACGTTAGCGGGTAAATGACTTGGGCTCTTGGGGCTGCAGTGCCTAGAAATGCTAAGTTGTGTCCGTCATGCTCCCTCTCTGCAAACGGAGGTTAGTAATAGGTTGTCTCTGCTGAAGAATGGAGACAAGCTCGGCTTCCCAGTGCCCCGGGTCCGCGGAGGCACAGTCGTCAAATCCCCGAATATTCTAGCGTCTTCTCATTTGAGCCGTTGTCCATGCTTGTGTGTTTCTCCCTCGTTTTCTCTCATTGTGATGTGTTAATGTTCACTTAATATTCCCGTTGTTTTCTTTTGATACTTCTACCCCGAGTGATCAGATGTTTTGGGGTGGTGTAGGTCAAAATAAAACACAAGCCATATGGCTACAGATACGAACACATTTGAAAGAGCGAAGGGCTACTCAGTGGCCAGTTCATATTTTTTTATTACCGTCCGCGCTTTGTTGAAAAATTGAGTTGCTTCCACTTGCCTTTCACGGGCAAGTAAGCGTAACCGAATCCGTGAGTTGGATCTGTTTTTGTGGCGTTCAAGGCGGTGTGATGTGGACTGGGGAGGAGGCAGGAGGAGCCCGCTACAGAGTGGGCAGCGGGACATGCTGCCCCAGGCCTCCAGGCTCCGTGCGTGCGCGTGCGCGGGCTCGGGCGAGCGAGCGGGTGCGCATGTGGGCGTGCGTGCGCAAGCCGGTGAGCGGATGTGCGTGCGCGTGCGGGAGAGCGGGCGTGAGCGTGCGGCTGTGCGTGCGCGGCCGTGGCTCTGTTTTCATGACCACGAGGCCGGAAGGTGCGCGGTGTCCGTGCTCAGTCTTCAGGGGGCAGCTGTGTGTCCGGCGACTGACCTGTATTGCTGCGGTCAGGTACCAGGGAGCCTATAAAGTGGAATGAGGCACAGAGAGACTCCCTCAAAGTCTCTTCTCCTGTCTTCTTGGGGAAAATTATCCCTAGCAGATGACTGTAGACTGTAGACCAGACGCGGAAACAACAGAGCGTGGCTGCTCACAGTTCCGGAGGCTGGAAGTCCGACGCCAAGTGCAGCTCATTTGCTGGCTGCCGAGCCCCGCTTCCTGGGTTGCGGAGGGCTGTGTTCTCGCTGTGTCCGTGGGGGAGCGCGGGGACCAGGGCAGCAGGCGCCCTCTTGCATCGCCCGTCTCCGGAAGAAGCGCGCTGTCCCATGGCTGAGGGCTCATCGGCATGACGTTATGACGTCATGACCTTCCAAATGTCCCAGCGTCATGACGTCATGATCTCCCAAAGGCCCTGCTACCTCACATCTTCCCGTTGCGGGTTGTTAGGATCTAAGATATGCATTTTGGAGGGACCCAGAAATAAATGTAAGAGCTGTGGTGCAGGGTTGTCGGAAGGTCCAAAAAATGAGCCTAGCAGTCTGTCTTCCTCTCCCCGCTCCCTACCTCCCCTCCTCGTTTAGTTTCCCCCTCTTCGCTGTGTTTTGCTGAAGCCTGCTTTGTATCAGGGACAGAAGTGGGTGCTGTCAGTGTACCCAGGAGGAGCGATAGTAAATAAAAATAACAGATGAATTGAGAACAGTTTGGGGACAAGCAGATTAAATCCTTTTGCGGGTTCAGCAGAAGAAAGGCTACTTTGTCAACAGGTCCAGGAAACGCTCCCTGGAAAAGGTTGCACTTCATTTGAATCTTAAAAAGAAAACAGGAATGGTGACTGTGGGGCGCCTCCTAAAGAGTGTGGATCAAAGCAGAGATAGGGAAACCACAAGGCATGGATGGCAGGGAAGGGCCTCTGGCCAAAATGTATGTCACAGGGGTCCCTGAGGAGTGGTATAGATGGCTTGGGAAGAATGAGAAGGGGAACCGAGGTGATCAAACCTAGAGTCTGGCCTTGAATTGATGTTGGTGAGAGGAGGGACTGGAAGTTTCCAAGGATCAAGCTATCCAGTTTCCATGCTAATTATGACAAAAACATGTGCATATTTGTAAAATGTGATAAGTGGACGCGAGAAAAAGATTGGAAATGCCCATCACAGGGGATCCGTCACATGGAATGCTTTATTTAACAGTCTGGAAAAGTCACTGCAAGATGACTTTGCTTTCAGAAAATTTAATTTGTGAAAGTTGTGATTACATGCCTTTGCACATTTGTTGAAATAAGGTGTTTCCCTGTCATTTCAGTGGGGGGTTGGTTTTTAGTACTGAGGAATTTTAATCTACATTTGCCTGAAGTAGACTCTTCTTCCAGATAAGAACACTGACTGACTTTCAGGGGTTTCAAGCCAGGCCACAATGACTGCCTGAAAGCACGAGGGAACTTTCTGGAACAGTGCAGTTGTATTTACACTGGACCATGGTGGTGAACGCACAACTCTGCACCTTTACCCAGACCTCCGATGGCTTGGATTTTATAGTGTGCAAACAATACCTTGATAGAATTGTGAGTGTGGGGAAGAGAAGAGGTGAAAATGCTTTGTGACATGAACCTCCCAGATAGATGGATAGCTAAATTCTTAGAATTCAAACACTTGGTTTTAAAAACTTAAGTGGCTCAGAAGTAAAGCGTGTAGGTGTAGGGACACAAATTCAGGTGGACCCAAATCCATTTATCACTTGTTACTTGTACAGTAATCCATGTAATAACATTTAAGTTCTTATTAACAACAGATCATACCTAATAAAAACTTGTGCATCAGAGACGTTCCCAAAACTACTATTGAGATGAATGAAATGTCTGCATTCATAAAATATTTATCTGATCTGATTTTTCCTCCTAACTGCCTCTGATGATTTCAAGGACAGTTTGGGACACACCACTCTGGTTCACATGAGCTTGGTCACAAGAGACCATTGCTCCCACTAATAGCTAAAAAATGGTCATAAAAGTTATAAAATCATAGCTTTAAAAGAACTCAGCAGGGGTGCCTGGATGGCTCAGTCGTTAAGTGTCTGCCTTCTGTTCAGGTCATGATCCCAGAGTCCTGGGATCAAGCCCCACATCGGGCTCCCTGCTCAGCGGGGAGTCTACTTCTCCCTCCACCACTCCCCCTGCTTGTGTTCCCTCTCTCAATGTGTCTCTCTCTGTCAAATAAATAAATCTTTTTTAAAAAAAGAAGTCAGCAGACCTTGCTCTTGGTCTTCTCCCCTTTGGCATTCCATTCTTCTCATACATTCTTCATAGTACTTTTCAAAACGGGCCTGACCTGGATTTTTAAGGAATTAATATCTGCCTTGCCTTCTAGACCAGGGTTTGGCAAACTATAGCCCAAGAGCTAAATTCCCTGGGCCCAGGGAGTGAGAAGTCTTTCTGGATTAAGAATCAAGGATTGTTCCTCCAAAGCTGGGAGGCTTCATGTTGCTTTTTTTCAGATGATGATCTAGTTTTGGAGGGACATGCTAAGCCAAGGATTACGTTCAGGAGTAGTTTGTTTTTGTTTTGCTTTTTAATTTTCTTCCTTTTTTTTTTAAAGATTTTGTTTATTCATTTGACAGAGAGATCACAAGTAGGCAGAGAGAGGAAGCAGACTCCCCGCTGAGCAGAGATTCCCGTCGTGGGCCTCGATCCCAGGACCCTGAGATCATGACCTGAGCAGAAGGCAGAGGCTTAACCCTCTGAGCCACCAGGCGCCCAGGAGTAGTTTTTAATATTCAAATCAAGTGGTTAGAAAAATGGGAGATATGGGGGTACCTGAGTGGCTCAGTCGTTAAGTGTCTGCCTTCGGCTCAGGTCATGATCCCTGGATCATAGGGTCGAGCCCCACATCGTGCTGTCTGCTCAGTGGAAAGCGTGCTTGCTTCTCCCTCTCCCACTCACCCTGCTTGTGTTCTCTCTCTAGCTGTGTCTCTCTCCGTCAAATAGATAAATAAATAAAAAAAAAAAAAAGAGGGAGGGAGGAAGGAACGGCAAAATGGGAACTGAGAAGGGGAGGGTCCCATAGAACAGAGATGCCCTGCACTGGCAGAAAAGCCAGATTGCTGCAAGGCTTTCGCTCAGATACAGATTGGCAGACATTCGTGTTCTCATTAGCCCTTACCTCCGCCGGCCTGGCTTCTCAGGGGGTGAGTTTGAGGAGAGCTTAGATTTGTATGTCTGCAGTCATCCCCTGCACTCCTTCAGAATGCTCTGGAGGCTTGGAGGAGTGAGTTCAGGAAACAAGACGGACGGGGAGTGCAGAGTGCACCTGACGGGTGGATGCTGGGTCTTGAGTGGATAAGCCCTCCTGTGTTGGGCAGAGATGGTGTTCCTTAGAAAAGCTTGGAAACCAAAACATCAGACAAAAACTGTGCCCTACCCTTGTCCATCAGGGCAGGATTTACTCTGGGTGGGAGGGAGAGGAGGGGTGGGGGTAAGGACAGAGGCTCAGGAGGCTGTCTGGACCTGCAGCCTTACGCTCCTTTTTACCCCAGAAATACCTCACGCCTGGGAGGAGCGAAGAGCCTGGAATACTGATGACCTTGTCCCTGTTTTCTTTACATCCGCTTCAAATTGGTAATAGCGTCCCATACCCTATGGAAAGAGCTGTTCAGGGGGTCAGAACGCAGAGGGAACGTGTGTCTCCTGTACTTTGCGTTTCATATACTGCTTCCATTATGTTCTGGTCCGACCTTGGTTGATGCGTGCTCCGGGGCGGGGGGGTCCTGGCTGCTCCACGGTGGAGGAGATGACAGGTCTTCCCGGGGCCTTGGGTGACTGGTGGCATCCCGAGCACACGGAAAACCAGCGGCCTCCTGCTGAGTCACCAGGTGAGACCTGCACTAGGCTGGGTACAGTCTGTGGCTGGCCGCCGAGCGACGACATCAGCCTCCCCCCTCGCCCCTGCAATCCTGATTTCATCACTTCTGCCACTTCTAAAAAAAAAAATCACAGTTGGTATCAGGCTTGTCCACACTTTGAACTTTGTGCGAAACATTTTTAGGAATGCCAAAAACGGAACATGCCAGGAGAAAATTCAGCTAACAAATCACATGCAAATGTCATTTTTATTCCATTTGTCTGTGCCTCAGATTCTAACTGGCCTGGAGCATTGATTGGCAGAGGGTTTTTTTTTTGTTTTGTTTGTGTTTTTTTTTTCCCTAAGTGTCACATCTTGGAACCAGGAATGAGGGTCACTAGCCATAAAAATGAAAGAGGCCTGGAATAGATCCAAAATGTGTTCTGAAGACAGAGTTGGATATTTGAGGGGGGCCATCATGAATTATAATCTCTAAATGTAGGTGTTTTCTGTGATTGGACACTCACCGTTCCTGAATGTGTGGTGGTAGGTTTGGTTTGGGTCGTCTCCTCCACTTAACTACAAATGATGAATCGTTCTCTCTGATTTCACTTCGTTCCTGTTGCTGTCCAAGTTCCTCCGAGCAAAAATAAAACCCAAAGAAGCTAATCTTTTTATCCATCTGTTAGGACAACGAAGAAGTAACATTCATCTGATTTTCTAAAGTAATTGCTCTCCCCGCACGGCACTAGAATCACAGAAGAGAGAGCCTATTCGGGGTGGGCGCAGAGAGAAAAACTTTAGTGGAGACATCGCAGTAAAGAAAGGACTGAATTGAAAATGATTTCTGGGCTCATATCCTCCCACAATGTGATTCTACAAGACACATGGAGAACTACCGTCTCCATCATCACTAGTGTATCCGTCCATTCGTTTGGTAGATGGTATTCGCATGCTTGGGAACTGGGATAGGACGAGCAGACGGCCTCTAACCTACAGGGGCTCACCATCTGCGAAGGTCTCTGGTCACCTGGCATCTCCCAGGAAGGAGTGCGTGGTGCCCTTACTGCTGGATGTTCGTGCCATTTGAAATGTTTCTAGACTGTTTCTGTCTGTTCGTTAGTGAATCAGTCAGTCGATTGGTTGATCGCCTCTCTGGCATTCCCAGCATTCCCGTGCCCTGCCTTGCCCATCATTGCCTTTTCCCACATCATTTGGGTTTTGTGGGGTGCTGTGTAGACAGAAGCGCTTTCTGCCTCTGCTTCCCCAAGGTGATGCGAGTGTGTTGGGATTTCCCCGGGGGGGGCAGGAAGATCAGCGGAGACAGCAGGGGCTCCTTCAAGAGATGGCCACTTGTGCTGTGAGTGTCCCGTGCGTGCCCAGCTTGTGTTCTGTACGGATATGGCGCAGACAAGCTATGGTTTGTTTTTGTTTTTTAACATTTTAATCATTTATTTATTTGAGGGAGAGGGAGAGAAAGAGCACGAGCACAGTGAGAAGAGTGGAGACTTTCTGAACCACGAGTCACTGGAGAGTGAGAGCAGTCCCGTTCCGGGGCCACCAGGACCCGAGGGCCTGTGCATGGGGAGCAGAACACTGTGACCCAGAGAGAGAAATCCAGGGCTGCCTCAGGGCTCTCCATGAACAGATGGAATCCGGAAATGAAACCACTATCTCTCGGATACGGGAACTGCGCTCAGACGTGGGCATGGCCGTGTCCAGACCCGGATCAAAGATGTCGACGTGAATTAGGGCAGTGTGGGTGGCACTCGCAGAGCATTTGCGGTGTGTGTCTGTGTGTGCATATGTGTAATCTGTCTCCTTTGGGGCCTTTGGGCCACTGAGGGGCGCCCATCATGACCTTCCTCGGGCGTTTTCCTCTCCAGATTGGCTTTCTTTGGCTTCGCTCCCTGTGACAGACTTTTCACTTCCTCTTGCCTCCGCAGCGGCCAGACCCACATCTCAATGCAGTTTGCATTCGACAGAACGCCAGGGTGCAGGGCTCGGGGAGTCTCGGTGCGTGGAGCCGGCCTGGGCTCCCCCCTTCCTGGACCCAAGGAGCAGCGCTCCCCTCCATAACATGTCATTAGCGTGTTCTGTGTGACACTGAGCAACCTAAGTTGCATATTAAGTGCTGGGACAGCAGAAGGCAGCTGCCTTTCCAGTTTGCCTTTGTACGGCTTGCCTCTCTGCTCCCTGCATACCTGGGAGCAAAAGGCTTCGAGGCTTTGCTGACAAAGCCTCACGACATCCTTACTGTCTTTATATAGGGCTCTAACTATCAGGTTGACGTTCTCCTTGAAGATTAAAAAAAAGCGGGAGGGATGTACACACTTGACACACAGACCACGAGACATGCCTGTGACACGGCCGTGGCAGACACGCACACAGCATCCGTGGCACACACACATACTTACATACACGCCTGGGCTGCGGCACAGTGAGCCCCCATTGCCAGGGCGCGGAGAGACCTGCGGCGTGCCTGCGTCTCCTCGGGATCGAGTGCCCAGCAAATCCTTCCCTGCTGGAAGGAGCCCGGGGGGCCTGTGCCGACAGAAGCCCGGGACGTGGCCCTCGGGCAGACTCTGTGCTGCCCATCTTTTGCTCCAAGCCCTAATTTCTGCCTCTGTGGGTTCTCTTGTGTTTCTGTGCAGATCCCCATGCCTTCTGTCTGAGGCATGTGCAGCTAGAGCTCCTGTAGCCTTCCTGTGTTACACGTGAGTCCAGATGGCCCGAAGCACTTAGATTTAAGCAGGACATTGTAGCTGATTTAATTGGGTGGTCTTTGCTAAGCGGTACCAGGAGCTTTCCTGCAGGCCTGCGGGTGTTACGTTCAAGCTTGTGAGGACAGAAGGAAGGATGCAAACGCGGCTCAGTTCTTTGAAACGAAATATTGCGGAGGCATTGGTGAATTGTCGTGAATTAAATGTTTTATGATGTTAAGAGGCTCAGTGGGGGGGGGGGGAGACAGAGGCGTTCACTGCCCTGCCGCAGGTCAGACCCCTCACGCGTGCCCCTGCGCCATGACTTAAACGTCTCACACTTGGCTCTCAGCTCCGCCGGGTTTAAATGCAATTTGGTAACCGAGCAGCTGCTTGACTCTGTTCTCTAAACATCCATTGCTTTGTTCAAGTGATTTTGAAAACTAGTTTCTTTTAGCGTGCCCCCGATAATATCATTTTTTTCTGAAATATCTAACTTTCTGGAACTGCGTTAATATTTTAAGCTCTTTTGCCACTGTGTGTCTCCTGAGCTGAGGCGGTGCCCTCTCTCTCTCTCTGGGCCCCGTGGGGACTTGGGCTCCCGTGCTCTCTTCCAGATACGGACAGCTTCTAGCGTCTAGGTGGGGCAGGGTCTGGTTGTGTCTGGCTGTGTCCCCACAGCGTGGACGGGTGCTGGCCCCAGCTGGTGACTGGGAGCAGGGGTGGGACTTGGACATCATCTGGTTCTGCCCTGGAGCATGTGCTGAGCCCGGAGGGGCCTGTTCTCCCGAGGACATGGTCAGAGGGACACACGCAGTGCGCTGGACTTGCTGGACGGCAGCCTGGGGCGGGGGTGCTGGGAGCATCCGTAACACTCGGGCCACGCATCCTGTCCCCGGAGGCCGGCTCACTCCTGGCTCCCAAGGTGGGTGCTGCCATGAGGCTCCTGCCCTGCTTGTGAGGGGGGAAGCCTTCTCTGACTTGTTACTTAGCAGCTTCCCTCCGTCTGGGCGCTGGTGCCCCGTCTCCTGGTTCTCCCGTCGCTGCCCTTCGTACTTTCCTTTAACAACACAGTTGCCTCCTCAGTGCCAAACTGCTCTTTCGTGAACTGAAGATTCCATCGGAGGCTCGCTTTGTGACTCCGGTGGAAAGAAACCATGTGTTGGCAAAGGCGTGGCCCCCGCTTTGTTTCAGGGCTGATCGGTGTGCACCTGTGAGAGCTGCCTACAGCACAGATCCCACGCACGGGAAGCCTGCCGTGGGAGTGTTTGGGAGGGGGATCCTTTCCGTGGCTGGGGGGGAGGGTCTGTACATATTAAACACATGCATATGTGCCTACAAAGTGAAGATAGAACTAGAAACGGTTCACAGGATTGAAACATCAGTGGACTGCTTGCACTGCCCAAAAGTCTGTTTTTCTCCTTTTATTTTATTTATTTTTTTTTAAAGACTTTATTTATTTATTTGACAGAGAGAAACACAGCTAGAGAGGGAACACAAGCAGGGGGACTGAGAGATGGAGAAGCAGGCTTCCCACCGAGCAGGAAGCCCGATGTGGGGCTCGATCCCGGGTCTCCGGGATCACGATCTGAGCCGAAGGCAGTGGCTTAACCAACTGAGCCACCCAGGCGCCCCTGTTTTTCTCCTTTTAAATAACATAGGACTGATTTTAAAGGTTTTATTAATAAATGGGTTTGTGTCTCATGTTGGAAAGTTCTATCCCTTTGTATATGGCAGTTTCCCAAAGTAAGCCTGTTACTTTACAAGAATACTATTGCGACACAAAGTATTTCTGAATGTAGCCCTATGAGAATTTTCATCAACATTGTTTTTAGAAATGTGTGTGCGCATTTTTTCGCCCCAGAATGCAGCTTGTGTGGGCATGTATGTGTGCGCGTCTGATACGTGTGCGTGTGTTTTTCGTTCTCGCCGTCCTATGACACGGTGTAGCAGCATGCAGCCTGGTGCCCAGCGTCTGCTTGGATTGCGTGTCTTGCGTTACAAAGTGCGGTGGAGACAGGTGTGGGACCACGCACACGGGTTTAATTCCTTCCGACAATTTAAGAAGATGATCCAGATCAGGGCTCTAGTCTCACTTGGAGAGAAAGCGTTACTTGGAATCGCGCGCTCATTTTTGTCCTTCCTCCCTCCAGACAAGCAGATGCCCAGTGCCCCGAGGCCCGGACGGCAGCACAGCAAGGCCCTCCGAAGCCATCCCAGGAGGCCCGCAGCCGAGCGGGGACCCTACCTCGAGATTACAGATACCCAGAGGAAACGCTGGGCCCGGGACCACACGTGCCGAGCGCCCCCTCGGCCCTGCACACTCTGGCACAGGACCCCAGGCCTGTGAACGCTGCCCCGCTCCCCAGGAAGCCAGTCCCGCAGAGACCGCCGCCGCCCAAACGGGAACCCAGGCAACTCAGGGGCCTGGCCGCTGGCCCTCCTGGGGCCGCTCACCCAGGTGCTCCCTGCTGGCCCCTTCCCCCGCCGTCCCCGGAGGCCCTGGAGGCGTGTGTGGACCGCCTGTCCCTGTCCCACAGCCCCTGTGCCTTAGTGGAGAAGTTGAGCAGTGCACAGCCTGAAGACGGTGTGAGGGCGGCCAGGGAGCATGACGAGCAGCATGTAGATGAGCATACGGCGTGTCCGAAGCGTGAAGCCCCGCTCCCTTCCAGGTTCCGGCCCCTGCAGACGTCTGCCATGGAGACTTCGCGCTCCCCTTCCCCTCAGTTCGCTCCGCAGAAGCTGACAGACAGACCGCCCCTGCTGATCCAGGAGGAGAATTCCGCAAGGTACTGTTCTGGGACGGGGCCCTGCGCTCTTCCCTCTCCTGAGCTCCTGCAGGAAGTGGGCATGTTTCCTGGGTGGTGCACGCCGGCACCCTCCTTCAGCTCCGCATGTTGGATCTTAAGTTGCTCCTGGGGACTGATGCCGTGGGGGAGAATCCACAGCTCCAGGGGTCAGCTGGATTTTGAACCTGGTGGGGAGCGAGGGGGGTGTGATAGAGCTGGGGGACCCTCCCCTGTCCCTTTCACCCCAGGCCGGCGTTGAGGTGTGCCTCACCCCCCGCCCCTGCCCATCAGGGCTCTGTTTTCCCTGAGCACCTGCTTGGACTCAGAATCTGGGTTCAACTAAGCAGGAGAAATTTCAGGGGAAATTGGTGTTTTCTGCAACGTCCAGTGTTTCCACACTGTTTCGCTTTTCCTTTTAAGATTTTCCGTATTTGAAGGAGAAAGCAAACGCGGGGAGGCGGGGCAAAGGGAGATGCAGGGAGAGAGAGTGTCAGTCAGGCAGACTCTGTGCCGATTGTGGAGTCCAACGTGGGGCTCGATCCCAGGACGCCGAGGCTGTGACCTGAGCCAAAACTGTGTAGTCAGCCGCCTAAGCGACCGTGCCTCTAGGTGCCCCTCCACGCTGACTGTTCGGTGTCCTCTGTGAGGAGCCCAGCTGGTGCCCAGCTCTTCTTAGAGGACAGGGAACGTCTGTGCTGCTGGTGTGAGAATTTCAGGGGTGTCTGCCGTACCCGCTGAGAGGTTGACAGATGTGGTCAGGCTGGGACTCACCAGTCCAGAGCACCGACTGTGTGCTTTCTCCCTCCTGTCCAAGGGCCGGTGAAGAACCGAGAACTGGAAGAAGTGGAGAATTTTCATCCTGTTCTCTAGAGCACTGGCTCTCAACCTGGGGGACGGCTGTTTTGCCCCCAGGGGACATCTGGCTGTGTCTGGGGAGGTTTTGGGTGTCACAGCTGAAGAGGGGGTGCTGCGCCACGTCCCGCACGCCCGAAATGTCCCCAGTTGTCTCACACCGTCACTAGCAGTGACCTGGGGCCGTGTGGACGTGCATTAGTGAGAGATAAGATGAATGCCACCGTCAGTCGGAACTGATGGCAGACACGGTTACTCTCCATCATTCCCAGAGAGCGCTGTTGGGCCTTCCTGTTCCAAAGTCTCAAGCTAGTCTTTTTTTTTTTTTTAAACTTTAAAACATCTCCGCAGAGAGGACGTTGCTGGTGTCATCGTGTGTCTCCCAAGTGTAGCACTGGATCCACAGCCTCTGGGGGTCACAGCTGTGCTCTGTGTCATTCACAACGTGGGTATCACTGCAGTTTCCTTCCTTCCCTCCTCGTAAGCTGTGAACGGGAGGGAAAGCGGTGCGAGTGTGTGATGCCGCTGCGAGCCAGCCAGCCTCGGCCGTCCTCTCTGCGGAGGTAGTGGGAGCAGCACGGGCCCCTCCAACAAACAGCCACACGTCCCACGGCGCTCCTGACCTGTGTTCGCTCTACAAGGAGGCAGTAGCTTTCATTTTTTCTTACCGGAAGCAAGTGTTGATTCTCTCATTTCGCCTTTCCTATGAGCTTAAGAGGAATTTGAATAAGCGGTGATGATACCGTTGAAGATCCTGGCCGAGGAAGAGGGGGCGTGTTTGGGGACCCACATTATTCAGTGTTCCCATCGCCATCTCACGGGGGCCAGAAGGAGGTTGTCTCTGCCGCATGTGTCTCCCTGTACCACGGCTCACAGAGAGCCAAGTGTGGTCGGCGTCTGGACCCATTCCCAGATCCGTCCCCTCTGTCCTTCCCGGGAAGCACAGTGAGGCAAGCGTGTCCGTACCGCCTCTGAAAGTTGCTACCAGGGCTGTCGCTGCAGGGTCCCGAATTACCGCTCCGCACGGTGCGTGTTGTCGGTCGGTGCTGGTATGGAAGTGTGGAATCCCAGGGACCGGCGAGACAAAAGAGAGGCCCGGGCCCAGGGTCAGTGTCCACAGTCAGCTCCTGGCAATGGGTCAGCAAGGAAAGCGTGCTGGGGTGCAGGGCAGGCTCCCACACTCACGCGCCTGTTGGGCAGTTCCCCCGGGCCGGGCGCAGAGATGCAGAGAGCAGGACGCAGCGTTGCTTCCCTCCGGGAGATTTCAGAACAGGCACGCGTGCCCCCCCAAAAAATGCATCAGCTCTTGTCCTCAAACCACGTAGCTCACTTCCAAATCTTTAAAAGTTCTTTGTGGGTTTTTTGAATTAAACTGCAAAATGGAGATGCTGGCCAGCAGCATCTTCGCTCGTGGCCAGTAACAGAGACTTGATTGCTCCTAGGGGTGTTCTCAGGAGAGGTGTGCAGAGAGCCTGTTCCCTAATATAGAGTGCTGGAAGGGCTCCTTCACGGCCACACGGACGGTGTTAGTGCGCCTTGAGCCTCGGTGTTGGAGAGTGTCCCAAGTGGGTCCGAGTGGATGGTTCATGCAAGCTGGAGCGGAGAGCCGCTGACGGGCTCCCGCGGGTGGCGCTTTGAGAGGAGCCCCGGGACATAGAGGTGGAGCGGGGCTCAGCGAACCCCACCGTCTCCGTGTCTCTTCTGTTGCTTTTTGAGGAGGAATTGATGAGATCTAGTTGTAGTAAGGTCTAGTCTACTGTGTTTTCTCCTGACAAGTAGAAGTAGAAGTTCATCCGCCTTTTTAAATGTGGAAGTCTGGACAGTTTTCAAGAGGAAAGACCGTGTAGGGTTAGAAAAGACCAGGAAGAGACGCTTTGCTGGAAAGCATAGGTCAGTGTGTGAAGGACGTGTTCTCATTGTGTTTTTTTTCCCCGTCTTCCTGCCCTGGAAATCCAGTTTCTCTACAAGTCAGGGAAGATATTAATAGAGGCGGACTGAGAACTCCGCATGGGGGCGGGCCTCGCTGGCTCAGTTGGGAGGGCATGGGACTCTTGATCTCAGGGTCGTGAGTTCAAGCCCCACACTGGGCATAGAGCTGATTTAAAAAAAAAATTCAGTACTAGGTGGTCTAGGTTTCTAAGTGTGGGATGAAAGGAATGAAGAGGGGTTCTTGTCTCTCTGTCTTTGCTTGGATAAGACACTTCCTTCTGAAGTTTAGCACATCTAAATGTATTTTCTACAGAGCTAGCCTTTTAAAATTTATTCACAACGAGAGTATTAGGGAGGGGACTGTCCATGAATACCCTAGGTAAAACAAATGAGGATTTCTACTGGAAGAGAGGAGAGAATACAAAATTATTTTAGCCCGTACACCGCAGCAAAGAGGAAGAAAAACGTAGTGTGTTCCCAGCCGCCAGTTAAACGGTGAAAAGCAGGATTTAATTTAGAGCACTGGGATGATTCTTGTACTACACAAAATTCAGTCCCGTAGGGTCACCTTGTAGGAGTGATGTAGCCCACTGAGTTAGACATGAGTGTGGAAGGTTGGCTCGGTGATTTTTACTTGTGTTCCTTTCCCTGGGGGACAGCAGCACATGGTACTCTTTCTCCAAAATGTGCTCTACAAACGCTTGAAACAGGTGTGTCTGTGAGGCCCCGGTCCACAGGGTCCCCGTGTGTGGTCCAGGGTCCAGCGCCGTGGAGCTGAGGGCAGCAGGCGGCGTCCCGGGAGTCCCGCGTGAAGCCCCATCACACGGACCCGTCCCGTGTTCTCTCCCTTCCTGTGGGTGCCCTGCCACTCCTTTCACTGCAAAACCTCCTTTATTAATTTTTTTCTCTTTTTGTTGTGGGTGTATATTATTTTGTTGTTGTTGTTTTGTTTGTTTTAGAGAGCATGTGTGGGGCCAGGGCAGGGAGGGGTAGAGGAGGGAGAGGAAGAGGGAGAACTGAAGCAAGCCACACGCCCAGTGCAGAGCCCCAGGCAGGGCTCGATCTCACGACCCTGAGATCATGCCCCGAGCTAAATCAAGAGTCAGATGTTTAACCAACTGACCCTGAAATCAGGACCTGAGCTGAGATCAAGAGTCAGATGCTCAACTGACTGAGCCCCACAGGCGCCACCTCCCCCCCCCCCGCTTTTTTTTAAGGAAAAGTGTGTCCTCAGTGAGTCACTTAAAATAACGCAGAAGCCTGTTTGCTGCCAGATCCTCGTGTGGCTGGTTTGAGAAGGCGCATGAAGGGTGGCTTGAAGCACCAAACGGTGGGAGGCCGGCGGAGGGTGCAGCTGGTGTGCACGGATGTGAGGAAGCGTCACTTGGGACCATTGCATGCCTGGCGCTCAGCATCCCCTCGAAACCTAGCCGCCCCGTAGGGAGGTCTTCCCGCGGCGCCGTACCGCGCAGGACCCCGTTGGTGCACACTGACCCTGCTTTGAGGCTGCTAGGGAAAGCTCCCGGTCGCTGGTTCCCACCCACAGAAAACGTAACCGAGAGGGGCTGGTGAACGCATGCACAATGGCACGAAAACGAGAGCTCAGCCGTCTGCCTCTCAGTCCGCCCAGGGCTTCAGCCTCGGGCGTCTGCAGATGTGCGGGTGACTTTGGGGATTGGAAGATGCAGGAAACGGGGCTGCCTCAACCTCCACTCCCCGTCCTGGGTCGTGGGATCACAGAGGCTCTCTCTGCGGTGGCCACATGTCCCCCAGCCGTCAGGGCAGGCCGTGGACCCACCGGTGTCTGTCCCGGGTAGCCGTCCGTGCGGGGGTTCACTCGGTGTTTTCAGCACACAACTCTTCTCTTTGCAGAATCGAACGGGTGATGGACAACAACACCACGGTGAAGAGGGTGCCCATCAAGATCGTGCACTCGGAGAGCCAGCCCGAGAAGGAGAGCCGCCAGGGCCTGGCCCGCACCGCTGAGCTGCCCGCCCTGCCCAGCGGGCTGGAGAAAGACCAGATCAAGACGCTCAGCACGTCTGAGCAGTCCTACTCGCGCTTCTGCCTCTACAGCCGCGAGGGCGCCGAGCCCGAGCCCCTGCGCCCCAGCGCCCCCGCGCCCGGCGCCAAGGACCGCGGCAGCTCTCCTTCCAGTCTCAGCTATGTGAGGGCCAAGGAGAGGACGGCCGAGGACCTGAAGTCGGAGGAGCTGGCCCGGGAGATTGTGGGGAAGGACAGGTCCCTGGCCGAGATCCTGGACCCCAGTGTGAAGATGAGAACCACCATGGACCTCATGGAGGGCATCTTCCCCAAAGACGAGCACCTACTAGAAGAAGCCCAGCAGCGCCGGAAGCTGCTGCCCAAAGTCCCATCCCCGAGAGGCTCGGACGAGAAGTGAGTGAGGCTGCGGCCCGGCAGACGGCTGCCGTCCTAGCAGCTCCCGCGCTTCAGGGGGCGGGGGGCCACTCCAGGCGTCTGCGCTCACGCTGGCTCTTCGGGGGGGCATTGCTGCCTCGTGCCTATACCCATGTTGGCTGTTGGGTGACCGCCCCCAGAGAGCCACGGAGGCCCCTTCCTGGGGATGCCAGCGCGGGGGCCTGGCAAAGCTGTGGAACGGCCACAGCTCCTGCACGCTCCTGATTCAGGCCCTCGTGCTGTGGGCTGAGGCCCACGGTTTCCGGGCTCCACTCTGGGGGACGGCGCTTCTCGGCTGGGACACCGTCTCCCTCCAGCAGGCAGTTGGCAATATCCCGAACATGTTTACTGTCACACCTGAGAGGTCCTGCCAGTGTCCTGTGCGTGGAGACCGGGGAGGCTGTCCACCCCCTACCGTGCCACTCAGCGGAGAAAGTCCCACGTGCCCTTCCTGAAGGCTCCTGATCGTCCGCGTTGACAAAGGAGGCTTTGTGCTCCAGCTTATGGAGCACGAGTGGGTGCCTCACCCCGGCTCTGGGAGACCCTCCTTTGCAGCTGGCCTCATTCCCGGGCTGCTTGCATGGCTATATACGGTCACACCTTTCCTACTGGTGTGTGTTGTCCCTAGAAGCCCTCTGCACGGACAGTAGCTGGGCGCCCCGGGGAGACACAGCACAGAGGGACGGCGGGGAGGAGGACCCGAGCCAGGGAAACACCTTGCACGGACAGTAGCTGGGTGCCCCGGGGAGACGCAGCACAGAGGGACGGGGGTGAGGAGGACCCGAGGCAGGGGGAGCACCCTGCACGGACAGTAGCTGGGCGCCCCGGG
>PITA01016489.1:0-16603 GCA_004023965.1 Spilogale gracilis
CAGAGGCTTTAACCCACTGAGCCACCCAGGCGCCCCTCCTCTTTTTTTTAATTAATTTTTTATTGTGTTATGTTAGTCACCATATAGCATGTCATTAGTTTTTGATATAATAGTGTTCCAAGATTCATTGTTTACTTTTTTTAAATTTAATTTTATTTTTTCAGTGTTCCCAAATTCACTGTTTATGTACCACACCCAGTGCTCCGTGCAATATGTGCCCTCCTTAATACTCACCACCAGGCTCCAAACAATAATTTTTAACTTACATATCCCTTTACCTTAGCTGACTTCCTGAACTTGCTTTCTTGCCTATGATGTCTGCCTTGCCATCTTTCCATTCCCGTTTTCCTCTTTGGACTTCTGTATTAAACCCCTAGTTAATCCGGTAAATATTTCTTGAAGAGTAGGCTCTGTCCCAGCACTGGTGAGTGATAAGTGAGAACAAGATGTATAGTATCTGCACCCACAATAAAATTATACTCCCATGGGAGGAGGGAATAGAACCTAGCAGTGAACAAATATATAATTTCATACAGTGCTAAATGTTATAAAGTAAAATAAAGCAGACGGTATGAGTAGGGAGCAGAGGGGATGCTGTTATAGGAAGCCTGTCCAGGGAAGGCCTCTCTGTAGAGGTTGTGTTTGAGTAGAAACCTGAATGTGATAACATAGTAAGTCAACAAATATCTGCAGGAAGACTATTCCTGGAAAGGCCTTGTGGGGGTGACAGTCTTGACATGTTCAAAAGACAGTGTGCAGTATGGCTAGGGGACAGTAAACAGAGGGAGAGGAGATGAGGCTGGAAACCAATCTTGGAGAGATTCCAGGGAGGTCTTTAGGCCCAGACTTCAGAATGCATCCGGGATGTGATGGACAATCTCCAGAAACTGAAACTGGGGAAGATATGATAGTATTTGCTTTTTTTTTTTTAAGCTGACCTATTATTTACATACAATATTATATGAGTTTAAAATGTACAACTATTGATTTGATATATTTATGTATTACACTGTAATCACCACAGTAGCCTGTTAGCTAACACTCCTATCATATCACATAATTATCATTATTTTTGTAGTGAAAACAATTAGAATCTAGTTTCTTAGCAGCTTTGAAATCTATAATACGATTTTGTTAACTATGACCTCTCTACTGTGCATTAGATCTCTAGGAGTTATTTATCTACTAGTTGCAAGTCTGTACCCTTAAACAACATTTCCTCAATTCCCCTTTCTCCTCCGCCTCCGGTAACCACTATTCTACCTTCTGTTTTTACAAGCTCAACTCTTTTGTATGCCACACATAAGTGATATCAAGATTGTATTTACATTTTAGACAATTACTGTCTTTGTCAGTTTGGTCTTTTATAACAAAATACCATGGACTGGGTAGCCTAAGTAATAGACATTTATTTTTCACAGTTCTGGAGTCTGGGAATTCCAAGATCAGGTGCAGGTAGATTTGGTTCTTAGTGGGGGTCTCTTCTTGGCTTATAGATGGCTGCCTTCCCATTTTGTCTTTATGTGGAAGACGGAGAGCAAGCTCTGGACTCTTCTTCTTATAAGGACACTAATTCCATCATGGGGGCCCCATCCTCATGCCCTCAATCTAAACCTAATTACCTCCCAAAGGCCCTACATCCCTATGCCATCATGCAGGGGATTAAGGCTTCAACATTTGAAGTTGGAGGTAGGGGACACAAATATTCAGTCCATAATAACTACTCAGGGTGGAGGGGGGCCTACAGAGAGGGTTGTAGTGGATTGGTAGATGTTTTACTAGAGGAGGAGATTAGAATAACTATTTGGGTAGTGATGAAACTGATGAGAGATGGTCAGACTCCAGATATATTTTGAAGATTAAGCCAGTGGGACTTCTTAATGTCAGGTACAGGTAGTTTCACAAGAGCATTAGCGCCCTGGAGACATCTATCCTGTGTTCATGCTCCTGAATGTGAATGGCCTTTCCTCTATGCCTCCTGCTCCTTGGCTTGACAATATGATTGGTGTACATTTTGGGTAAAGGGGTGGATGGGGAAAGATTAAGGTAAGAACATATTTTCTGTTGTCCTTAAAATATGAATATGTAGGTGAAATATAAAGTTGGGGTAGGGTGAGGAGATAGAATTATTTTGGCACATGACCTCATCCGTAGCTTTAGAGCTGTATGTATTTTCTTAACTGTACCCCCAAAGTTTTTCAAGGTGTTAAGTGGATACAGAGGTGATTGAGGGGGTTTCATGACTTGCCTGGTTTATTGATTAAGCTGCAGCAGCCAAGTCAGGTTTCCTGACCCTAAATTCAGGAGACCCTTCATTTGATTAGTAGGGTACTATAAGAATATCTTAAGTGAGAGGCAGAGATGCTGCTTGCCAAGGCCATGGATGCAAACAAAACTGTGTGTATTAGTTACCTCTTGTTTTGTAATAAATTATTTGCAAACCACATAGCTTACAGCACATATCTATTATCACAGTTTCTGTGGGTCAGGAATCTAGACAAAACTGCTTTATTTTTTCCTTTAGGATTGCTCATGAGATTGCACTTAAGGTGTTGGCCAAGATTGAGGTCTTCTCTAAAGGCTCAACTGGGGAAGGATCTGCCTCCAATCTCACTTGGATGGTAGTTGGTAGAATTTAGTTCCTCCAGGGTTGTTGGCCTGAGGGACTCACTTGTTGCATAGAGGCTGCCCTTGGTTCTTTGCCACGTTGGCCTGTCCATATTCTATTTGTTAGAATTAAGTTACTTAAGAAGAAGGAATTGCACAAAGCCATGAAAAACAAGAGGTGAGGAAATTTGGGGGACATCCTGGAAACTGCTTACCATAGCTATATATGATGGACTCACTCGTAGACTGTTGGAGCAGGAAAGACTTTAGTGATCACCCTTGACCCTTTTCATTTCTTATAGATGAGGAACCTGCAGTTCAAAGGGGTAATAAATAATTTACTTAAGGGCATTGATCCTCTGAGGTAGAGCTGGGACTTCTGATTTTCAACCCTGTGGACTGTAAAATGGCTATATTTAGCTTGTCCCAAGCTGCTGGATGGTGGTTTTTAAGTTTGCAGCCAGTTGCAATTAGTTTTCTTCTTCTGTACATTTTTTTTTTTAAAGAGAAAGAGAGTGTATATGTATGAGTAGGATGGGGAGAGGGAGAGAGAATTCTGACCACGGTCCATGCTTGGGACATGGGACTTGATCCCATGATCCTGAAATCATGACCTGAGCCAAAATCAAGTCAGACACTCAACAGACTGAGCCACCCAGGCAGCACTTCTTTTGTATGTTTTTAAATTCTCTGCCTCTGTGTGGTAATCCCAGGCCTGGATCTGAATAGTATTTAAATGGCCCATCTTGGGCCTTGTGTAGGATCCAAAATAGAGAGGCTCTGCCTAAGCTTATCCAGCTTAAATTCTGTGTTTTCTATGCTTTTTCTTCCCTTTACATTACCATATCTTTAAAGCATATCATATAGTTTACAACATGTCTTTAAAACAACCGTACTCCATAACCCAATTAGCCACCTCACTTGTTTCTAACATTTCTTTTATAGTCTTACCTAATGCTATAGATTACCATGTTCAAAAGCCTCAGTACTATAGTTCATCTTAAATCTGAACTCTGAGTTTACCCTTGGTTCTTTGGACTTGGCAGTTGGCCCTTTTTGTCCTGGCCTGTCACTTTAGACCATTGCCACACTAAGATGTAGGAGATGATAGAGACAGATATTGACCCTCAGGATTGGAACTGTGTGAGAACTAAAAAAAGACAGTCCTGCCACATGTCCCCTGGTACTTACAGGGCTAAATGTGAGTCATGCGTCAGGAAGTGGGAGGTTGAGAAAATGGCTATGATGCTACCTGGGATCTGTTGGTAGAAATCCTACAGTGAAACCAGAGAAGACCTTAGGAGGCTATCGAAGCCTCAGTCGTTGGCCAACCAAACGTTTGGAGCAGTGGCAGTCAAGGAAGAAATGGCTTAAAATATAGAAATTCAGATTCAACACTGAGGAGCAGAGGAGGAGGCAGGCCAGTCCGTGAGAAGAGTACTTGTCCCCAGACTTAGTCTTTTATACTCTTCAGTGGAAGCCTTGGCCTTGATATAGAGTCCTTGTGTCCTTTCTCCTGCATGGAGGGGAGGAAGGTGTGGCATTAGAGGAGGCAAAGCTGAGGCTGGCACTGTTGGAATTGGTAGTGTTGTTGGTGTTTGTTGTTGATTTTGGTGTTTGTTGGTGATGTTGGTGGGGCTTGAATTCCGTCACTGCTCTCCAGCGCTGTTAGCCTCTGACATAATTCCTAACCTCCAAGTTTCCTATCTCCTTTAGAGATTTATCGACTCCAACTTCTTTCCATTGAAGTAGACAGAATCAGTTCCTTGGCCCTGGGAATGGTGCATGTTAGTAATTATGCTCCTTCTAGATATAGAAGGCTTGTCTACCATGTTATAGTCAGTGAAAAACCCTCTTCTCTTTCCATCCTGGATTTACATGGCTTTGTTTACATTGGATTGTATTCTGGTTTACATGGTTTTTATTTTATTTTATTTTCTAATTTTTATTATAGGCAGCTTGACAAATTTACATCTGTGATTTCTTATAAAATTGTTAAACAGTCATGTTGTTAGAATTGCAGTGTTCCTATTTCTTGACTTACATGGGTACCTGTTTTGTTACCTATCTAAAAAATAGACAACTGGCACATTATTTGACTTCACAATATTGATATTGTGTTTTTGCTCATTTCCAAAATATCTCATTCTTTTTTAAAAAATATTTCCTTGTCCAGCTGTTTTAGAAACTGACAAGAAATCTTGAAATATGAAGACTCATTTATCCCTTAGATTGTCTGATGCTTTAAACTTACTCTGCCCATTCTCTCATATGTTTTCACCTGATCCACTTAAATGCCTTGGCAAGCAGGTAGAGCAGGCATGACCCAGACTTGATGGATGAAGAGATCTAGACTCAGAAAAGTTAGGTGTCAAAAAGTTAGGAGTCAAAGAACACACAGCTGTATGTCATACAATTATGAGTATATGCAGTCAAGAGTCCTACCTCAGTCTTCCCTATCCAAATCCAGTACTCAGACTGGACAGAAAATAACTAGATTATACCACGCAGCCTGTGAAAGAAGAGAAAGCAAGGGTGAATGAATGGAAAGGCAGTAAATGATGTTGAATAAAACATGAGAATAAATAGTTTGCATATGTAGCCTTATGATTTTTATTGCCAGGCTGAGACCTGGTTCTTAAATATTCCTTCCTTGTGCCTTCTGCTTTTTGTAAATATTCCCAACATTTACCATGAAATCCTGTATCTGAAGGCTAAAGGGCTGCCATTCTCTTTTGCACAACCCCTGCTGCTGTCTTGTCTCTGGAGATTGGCTGTGCCCTTCGTGAATAGGAATCCCCCTGTGGGCGATTGGCAATTGAGGGACAGCTGGCTGCACGGGGCAGTTCATCAATATGCATCATGACTGGGGCCTGGCGGTCATTAGAATTCATTATAAATTACTCAAAGTCCCAGGAATCTCATTTAGTTCTCACCCAGCAGCTGGAAGATGCTACCAGCTGTGGATCTAAGGTTTCCCCCAAAGAATTCACCTAAGCGTGGGGGGCAGATAGGTCAAATGATCTGATGATGAGTGGGTGGTGAGAGAAGAGCCTGTTTCTCTCTCAGAATAGATGCTCTAAGGATGCCATTGGGGGAATGAAAAGAGCTGTGGGTATAGATTAACCCTTAATGCCTCTGTTGAGCCAGGGAAGACTCAAGAATATCTTTGGGACTCACTGGGAAGATGGGTGAGAACAGCGAAGGGAAATAAATAACCAAAGGGAAAGTGGAGGAGAGAGTTGTACGTGATACTTCTTAATCTTCAAGATCTGGCCTCTGATTGCCTTTTCCACTTCAGCTGCTTTGACACCTTTCATTGAATCCTTGATGGTGATCTAAATTAACCATTCACTGGATCCTCTGGACCTTTGAGTCCTCTGCTCTGTCCATGTCAGATGCTTCCTTTCTTCCCTGGTTTTCCACCTGTGCAAACCAGTCCTCTTTGGAGGCTCAACCCTAACATGTAGACCAGGTACTGTGGGAGGGATCACCCCCTCCCAGTTCTCCAGCAGCTCTCTCAGATAGATATGATTTCTATTCCTTTTTTTTTTTTTTTCTCAGATGAGGACCTTGAGGCCCAGAGAGGTGATGTGACTTGCTCAAAAGTGCAGTTCTGGGGGTGGGGAGTGGAGCCCTCCAGCCATAGCTTTTTCCCCAGTGTACCACACTAGGATCTTACTGGTGCTCCTCTCTTTCATCAGGTCTTCCTCTTCTGGCCCTGACGCTATGGCAGAGGTAGCCCTGTGTGGCTTCTGTGTCCTGGTTTTTCATTGTGTGTCCCTTTTCCTGTCTATATCTATGTCCTTACAGCAGAGGAGGCTTCCCCGTAGCCTCACATTCTGATCCCCTTATGCCCTGCCCCTCAGAGCTTTGTTCTAGGCCAGGGGTTGGAAAATTTTCCTATAAAGGTACAGATTAAATACTATAGGCTCTGCAAGCCATATGGTATCTGTTACAACTGCTCAACTCTGCCGTTATCGTGTGAAAGCAGCCAGGGACAATAAATAAACGAATGAGGGTGGCCGTCCTCCAATAAAACTTTATTTAATGACATTGAAATGTGAATTTGGACATGTGATGAAATAATTTTCTTCTTCTGATTGTTTTCCAACTATTAAATACACGCGCACACACGCACACGCACACACACGCACACACACCCCACGTTCAGCTCCAGGGTTTTACCAAAAGAAGTGGCAGGCTGTGGGCAGTGGGCTGCGGTTTGCCAACCCCTGCTCTGGAGCTAATTGGGTAGTAATCATTTACTTTTGGTAAAATTGTCACTATGTTGGTTCTCTAGGAAGTGCTGACAATTTAAGTCTTTTCCTACAGAGGTGACGCCAGGGGGATAGCTGCCTCTGTGTAAAATAAGGTCAGTCCTGCCGTGTTCCTATTGTCTCTTCAGTGAAAATCTTCGATTTAAATCCTATATGTCATTTCTCTTTGAGCTTTGTATAGGGAAAAAGGTCTATGCTTGGGTTTTGTAAGAATACTACACTTAGATCTTTTTGTGTCAGCTGTCATCAGCCATTCTGATTGTTGATCTTGTAAATTCATGCCTTTTAGTGCTGGCAGAGGAATTGCTTTTGTTTCTGAACAATTTCATGAAGTGTTTCTTTCAGTAGGGACTTACATTGAATTTCAGCTCTAGCTATATTTTTTCATTGCAACTAGATTTTAAAGACATGGGTGCCTGGCAGTACACTACAGAGGAGTGCTTTGGAATACTTCTTTAATGTGAGAGCTCGAGCAAAGGGGACCAGTAGCTGCAAGCTCTCTTCTTTTGGCCATAAAGTTCACACAATTGAGCCCTCTCCACGTCTGGTCTCTAGATGACCCATAGTTACCATGCATTTTCTGCAATTTGGCCAGTGATCTCTGGAGTATCTTGAAAGATTTGCTGTTTTTCCACTCCTGTGTACCATCCTACAGGAAAAGCATTTGTAAAGTGTTATGCTTGTTTGTGGAATTTGGAAAGAAGCATAGGAAAGGAAGTAGAGACTTAAGGAGGAACTTGATTCTCACTAGTAACTATTCCCCCCCCCCCCGACCACCCTGCCACCCTGTGTTGTGTGTTAGGAAGCATAAAATGTTGCACCTAGGATAGCAGGTAGGTATCTGACTTACATGAGCAGCCCAAAGGAACATCTGTTTAGTAGATTTTTGTACAACCTTGGTGGGGGTAATCTGAGAACTAAAAAATTGGGTAGGCTATCCATTATAATACTAAGACACAACTTCTTCCTCTGTGTTTGTTCATAAAGTGTTTTGATTCTACCAAGTGTTACTAGCAAGTAGTAATTCCTTGCTATTATTTTTAAATTAAACTGTTGAGGTTCTTCAAGGGTATTAGGTATAAATCATGTTGTCTCCCAGCATGGAGCCTATACTCTGGCTCTTTCTGTTCAGAGGCAATTCTGTAGTAGTTCTACGGTACCAAAGAAATTGAACCATCATTAATCAAACCTTTGAAATGATTATACATGTAGACTATATGTGCATGGAGTTTGATTAATTAATTACCCAACAAATTTTTAAAAATGATTAATAGTAGGGCATCTGGGTGGCTCAGTGGGTTAAAGCCTCTGCTTTCAGCTCAGGTCATGATCACAGGGTCCTGGGATCGAGGCCTGCATTGGGCTCTCTACTCAGCAGGGAGCCTGCTTCCTTCTCTCTCTCTCTGCCTGCCTCTCTGCCTATCTGTGATCTCTCTCTGTCAAATAAATAAATAAAATCTTTAAAAAAATGATTAATATTTGAGAGAGAGAGAGAAAGATAGAGGCAGCACACATGGAAGGGAAGGGGCAAACGGAGAGGGAGAGAGAAAATCCCAGGCAGACTCCCCGCTGAGTGCAGAGCCTGACTTGGGGCTTGATCCCACGACCTTGAGATCATGACCTGATCATAAATCAAGAGTTGGACACTTAACCAACTGAGCCACGCAGGTACCCGACATGGAATTTAATTTAAATGAGTAGGTTAGTACTCTGGAACTTTGAAAATTATGTTCTGGGAAGGATAATCTTTTCAATTTGCCTTATGAGCTTTGAGTATTTCTAATTTCTCTTTTCAGACAATTAGGGAATATTGATGTTTAGAATTTCTTGTAAGATTTAAAAAATACTTACTTTAAAATAGTTTAGGACTCACAGGAATTGCAAAAATAGTGCAGAGTCCCAATATACCTTTCCAGCAAGCTTCTTGCAATGATAACATCTTACGTAATCACAATATGTTGTCCGAACCAGAAAACTCACATTGGCATAATGTGGTTAACTCAAACACAGACCTTACTTGGATTTCACATTACTGCATGTACTTTTTAGGGTGTTTAGTTCTAGGAAATTTTATCATATGTTAAGATTTGTATAACTCACCAGTCAGCATACAATGCTCCATCACTACAAAGAAACTCCCCTGAGTCTCCCTTTAATAGTCACTTGTCCCCCATAAGGATTTTTCAGGTTTTCTGATGATATGAAACCAGCAATAAAAGCAGAGGTAGAATCTGGGAAAGTGTTTAGTTTCCAATTGATTTCTGCAGTGGTACATTTCAAGTGGATGACATAAAAACAATGGAGAACCATATTGAGGTTGTGAGCACTCCTGCATTTACATCTACGAAACATTTCAAGCTAAATATTATGTAAGGTGCAACGTAAGAGGTTTACTTTGTCTCATATAGATGTCAAGTTGTTCCAGCACCATTTATTGAAAGGACTATCCTTTTCTGATTGAATTACCTCAGCAGCTTTGTCAAAATGCAACTACACTCTCTATCCTGTTCCATTTACTTACAGGACTCTCCTTATGCCAACCCCCCACTGATTGTTTATTTAATATCATTATTAAATATTGTCATTAAACTGATTGTTTACTTGATTATTAAAGCTTTATAGGCAGTCTTGAAATTAGGCAGTAGAAGTCCTTCAACTTGAATTTCAAAATTGTTCTGGCTATTTTATTTTATTAACTTTACCCATTTTTGTTGAGATATAGTTGACTTATAATATTGTTCTAGTATAAGATGTACCATACAATGATTTGATATATGTATATATTATGAAATGATGACCACAATAAGTTTACTTATCATCCACAACCTTACATGGTTGCAGTTTTAAGATTTAGTCTCTTGGCAACTTTCAGATATATAATACCGTGTTATAAACTATAGTCACCATGCTCTACATTACATCCCCACAAGTTACTCACAACTGGAATTTTATACCTTTACCCATTTCCCTAACTCTTTAGGGCAACCACTAATCTGTTCTCTGTTTTGTATGAATTTGTTTTTTTTAGGGTCTATATATGAGATCATACAGTATTTGTCTTTCTCTAACTTACTTCACTTAGCATAATGCCCTCAAGTTCCATCACTATCACAAATGGTAAGATTTCCTTCTTTTTTATGTATGACTGAATAATATTCCCCTGTGTGTATGTATATACATATACATATATACATATACACGTATATATATACATACTCTATCTTCTTTACCTATTTATCCACCAATGGACATGTTGTTTACACATCATAGCTATTGTAAATGATACTGCAGTGAATATGGGGTGCAGATATCTCTTGAGATAGTGCTTTCACTTTCACTTCTGTTGGATATGTCCCCAGGAAGTGGAATTGTTGGATTATGTGGTAGCTTTATTTTTAATTTTTTGAAGAACTTCCATAGTGTTTTCCATAGTGGCTATGCCAATTTATATTCCCATCAGTAATACTCAAGGGTTCTTTTTTCTCCACATCCTTATCAACACTTGTTATCTCTTGTCTTTTTGATGAAAGTCATTTTTTTTTTAAGATTTTATTTTTTTGACAGAAACATAGCCAGAGAGGGAACACAAGCATGGGGAGTGAGAGAGGGAGAAGTAGGCTTCCCACCTAGCAGGGAGCCCGATGTGGAGCTCGATCTCAGGTCTCTGGGATCATGACCTGAGCCGAAGGCAGTCACTTAACCAACTGAGCCACCCAGGTGCCCCGATGACAGTCATTCTAATGGGTGTAAGGTGGTACCTCATTGTGGGTTTTTTTTTATTTGACAGAGAGGGTAAGCACAAGCAGGGGGAGTGGTGGGCAGAGGGAGAGAGAGAAGCAGGCTCTTCGTGGAGCAAGGAGCCAGATGCAATGTTCGATCCCAGGACCCTGGGATCATGACCTGAGCCAAAAGTAGATGCTTAACCAATTGAGCCACCCAGGTGCCCCCTTCTTTTTAAGTTTTTAATTTTAATTCCAGTATAGTTAACATACAGCATTATATTAGTTTCAGGTGTACAATGATTCAACAATTCTATACATTATTCAGTGCTCATCATGATAAATGTACTCTGTAATCTCTTATTTCCCCTCATCTCCCTATCCACCTCCCTTCTGGTAGCTGTCAGTTTGTTCAAGAGTCTGTTTCTTGCTTTGTCTTTCTTTCCCCCCCCTTTTTTTTGTTTTGTTCCTGTAATTTCACATATGAGTGAAGTCATAACGGTATCTGCCTTTCTCTGAGTGATTTATTTTGCTTAGCATTATACTGTCTAGCTCCCTCCATTGTTGCGAATAACACGATCTCATTTTTTATGGCTGAATAATATTCCTGCACACACACACACACACACAGCACATCTTCTTTATCCATTCATTAATGGATGGACACTTGGGCTGCTTCCATAATTTGGCTATTGTAAATAATGCTGCTATAAACATAGGGGTACCTATGTCCTTTTGAATTAGTGTTTTCATATTCTTTGGATGAATAACCTGCAGTGCAATTACTGGGAACACAAGCAGGGGGAGTGAGAGAGGGAGAAGCAGGCTTCCCGACGAGCAGGGAGCCCGATGCGGGGCTCGATCCCGGGTCTCCGGGATCATGACCTGAGCCGAAGGCAGTCGCTTAACCAACTGAGCCACCCAGGTGCCCCTGTTGAGCACTTTTTAATAACCTATTGGGAATATCTATGTCTTCTTTGGAAAAATATCTGTTCAGATCCTCTTCCCATTTTTAAATCAGATTTTTTTTTGCTATTAAGTTACATGAGTTCTTTATATATGTTGGATATTAAACTTTTATCAGATATATATAACTTGCAAGTATTTTCTTCCATTGCCTTCTTATTTTGTTGATGATTTCCTTTTATATATGGAAGTTTTTTTAGTTTAATGTAGTCCGCTTGTTTATTTTTGCTTTTATTGCCTTTGCTTTTGGACTCAGATCCAAAAATTCAACTTCATGACTAATGTCAGGGAGCTTACTATCTATGTATTTTAGATTCTAGGAGTTTTATGCTCTGAGGTCTTACATCAAGTCTTTAATCCATTTTTAGCCAATTTTTGTGTATGATGTAGGTAGTTGGGGCCTAGTTGTATTCTCTTGCATGTGGCTGTTCAGTTTTTCCAGCACTATTTATTGAAGAGACTGTTTTTTACCTATTAAGGAATCCTTTATTGTACATATTTGACCATCTATGTCTGGGTTCCTTTCTTTGTTCATTTCTTCCTTCCTTTTTGAGAGTGAGTGAATGAGAGCAGAAGGGGGAAACAGGCAAAGGGAAAGATAGACAGAGATTCTTAAGCTGGTCATTGAGCCTGATGTGGGGCTTGATCTTACGATTCTGAGATCATGATGTGAGCCAAAATCAAGAGTTGGATGTTTAACTGACTGAGCCACCCAGGCATCAGTGTGGGTTGATTTGTAGGATCTCTATTCTATTCCATTTTTCTGTGCACCTGTTTTTATGCCAATACAATACTGTTTTTATTGCTGTAGCTTTGTAATATAGTTTAAAATCAGGAAGTATGATACTTCTAGCTTTGTTCTTCTTTTCAAGATTGATTTGGCTATTTGGGGGTCTTTTGTGGTTCTGTACAAATTTTAGTATTATTTATTCCACTTCTGTGAAGAATGCCTTTGAAGTTTTGATAGGGATTGTATTGAATCTGTAGATTTCTTTGGGTTATATGGACATTGAATATATTAATTTTTCTATTCCATAAGCATGAAATATCTTTTTATTTGTGTCTTTTGATTTCTTTCATCAATGTCTTAAAATTTTCAGTGTACAGATCATGTTTTGGCTACTTTAAGTCTTTTGATTTTCTATTTAAATTTTAGAATCAACGTCTTGAGGTTTTCTTTTTTCTTTCTTTTTTTTTAAGATTTTATTTACTTGACAGAGAGAAACACAGCTAGAGACAGAACAAGCAGGGGGAGTGAGAGAGGGAGAAAACAGGCTTCCTGCTAAGGAGGGAGCCTGATGTGGGGCTCAATCCTAGGACTCCAGGATCATGACCTGAGCCGAAGGCAGTTGCTTAATGACTGAGCCACCCAGGTGCCCTGTCAACTTCTTGGGGTTTTCAACTGCATTATTTTAAACTCTAGATTTATTTGGGGGAGAATTAACATCTTAAGTGAGATCTTCCAATCCATGAACATGGTATATCTTTCTATTTATTTGGATATTTTAAAATTCTCTCAGTAATGTTTTCAGGCTATAGGTTTTATAGATATTTTAAAAAAAATCCCCCTAAGTATTTCATGTTATTTGAAGTTATTACAAGTAATACTACTTAAATATTTTTCAATTTCCCTTTTTTGTTGCAGCTATATAGTAATATAGCTTATTTTTGTATATTGACCTAGTAGGTCTGTGTTCTTGATAAACTTATTGATACAAATAACTTCTTGGTAAATTCCTTAGGATTTTTTATTTTCACAATGTCATTTACATATAAAGATAATTTTTCCTTATCTTTCCTTTTTATATGCTAGCTGTAGGATTTGGTAGATAGTCATTATCAAATTCTCTTTGTAGCTTACTCAGAAGTTTTAAAAAATCATGAATTGGTGCTAAATTCTGTCAGTTTTTTTTTTAGCAGCTGTTGGACTGATCATAAATTTTCTTCTATTTTAGTCAGTTAGTATGGTAAATTATACTGATTGCATTTTTGAATGTTGAAACAATTTTGCATTCCATCGATTAACCCCACTTGACTATCATTATTATACCTTTAGAATATATTCCTGCCTTTAATATTTATTAAAGGATTGTTGTGTTCGTAAGGAAGATTTGTCTACAGTTTTCTTCTGTCTTTGTCTGGTTTTGTTATCATGGCAATGCTGACCTCATAAAATGAGCTGGGAAAAATTCCCTCCTCCTTTTATTTTTTGAAGGACTTTATGGAGGTTTGGTATTATCTCTTCCTTAAATATATCTAGAATTTCCCAGGGAATGGGCCCAGAATGTTCTGCTTCAGATTTTGTACTCAGATTTTTCTATTTTTTTGGTAACTTTTGTAATTTGTGTCTCGCAAAGTGTGTTTTTAACTTATTGCTTCTCAGCTCTGAATATATCATTCTGAATATGCTCCGTGTTAAGCACAGGAATTTCTTTAGTATTTTTCTTTAAATGTGAGCATTGCGTTAAGCTTTCTCAGGAGAAGGCACTGGGGAGACTTTGTGAGATGAAGAGTTTTCTCCTGCCATTTTTGGTGTGAGCCAGGTTTGACTGTGTGTGTATGAGGACCTCTGGTAGAGCCTGTCCCAGCCACTGGCCCAGAACGTTAGTCCCTGAGTGACTTTACAACCTTGGCCTGGTTGTAATTTTCCTCTGTTTCTCTTGACAAAGAAACCAGAGCTCCTGCACTCTCCCTATGCTCTCAGAGTCACTGCAGACATTCAGAAGGCCTCTTGGGATGTCCGGACCCAGTGCATACTCAAACCACAGATTGCCTGCATTCTGAGAAGTGGCCTATTGCTTGTTTAGCATCTCCATACCAGCTCTGGTCTGGCCAAACTAGTGAACTTCTCTGCTATCCACTGGTTTATCTGCAGTTTCTCCAGTGAAGTTTAAATCTGTCCAAGTCTATCCATCCTTGGGTAACCTCAGTCCTAGAGTACCATAGAGAGTTTCCTTAGATTGTGTAGTTACTTTTTGACCATAGTTAATATTCTTTATGTTAGACTTCCCCCCCATTTAACTTACTGTATGGTTTTTATATCCTGATTGGATCCAGACTTCTGCACAGGAACTATTTGAGTTGAGACTTTCATGACTTGTGGATTTTGTAGGAGACATTGCTATATATTGAACCAGTACTTTTTCTTCTTCCCTCTCTCACATTCCTCTCTCTATGTGTGTGTGTGTGTGTGTGTGTGTGTGTGTGTGTGTGTGTGTGTTTTAAAGATTTTATTTATTTATTTGACAGAGAGAAAGATCACAAATAGGTAGAGAGGCAGGCAGAGAGAGAGGAAGAAGCAGGCTCCGGGACTCAATCCCAGGATCCTGAGACCATGACCTGAGCCGAAGGCAGAGGCTTAACCCTCTGAGCCACCCAGGTGCCCCTCTCTCTATGTGTTTTAACTCGGGATTTAACTAAAGAGAAGGAAGGGAAGACCAGAGTATGATGAATGACATTTCTGCCAGAACTGATATTTAACAAATAATGAGCCAGAAATATGGTTTGCTACACCACTCGAATGATCAGTTCCAGCTTGACTCTTCCAGTGTTTTATGGTTGTTGGCAGAGTTGTTTAGGATTTCTTGAGGTGCAGTAAGTACAGGATATAATAGGATCTCAGTATTTTTTTGCTTAGTATAGAGGTACTATGATCATAAGCTGCTATGGATGAAGTATTCAGGCTAGTAAAAAACCTAGTTTAATATCGGCAACAATTTTTACTTTTAGATTTGATTTTTATTCCCATAGATGGGGAAAACCTGTATTTCTTATAGGTACCACTGTGAATGGAAATAATTCAGCCATCTTCTTACTTCCATGTAGTCAAAGAAAAAAACACCCAAACTCAACAAACCAAAGAAAACCCCATCAAAATACAGAATATTTTCTCCATTGCAGTTAGGGCCTTTGGCATGAATTTAAATTTAGCTTTCCTGGGAATTTTGGGAGAATGTTTTTCTTCATTGTTTTCATAAGCCCTATGAGGTAGAGGTACAACTTCTTCAAACAAAACAGGAGGAAAAACAACTTACAATCCTCTGGATAATGCAAATAAATAAAAATTGCCAGAATTATTTAGGAAGTGCTAAAAGCCTTACTCTGATATTTTATACACTATCCCTTTAGTAGTTCAGGAATGCCTGCTTTAGCAATCCCAGCACCCTAGGGAATAAAGTTGTGGAGAAAATAAATTACATAGAAATAGTCTCCAACTTAGAAATGGAACACATTTCCAGGAGTTGATTTGTAAAGCGGCTATTGGAAATATCTTTTTTTCTGTAGAAAACAGCTCTATGAAAGATGGTTTTATTTCCTGTTTCATGTTACCAGTTGTCAATTGCAAAAAAATGACATTATTTTCCCCTTATTAGAACACATTTAGTACATTAATTATCTACTGCTACATAATCGATTATCCCCAAATTTAGCAACTTAAAAAACAATCATTTATTATCTCACAGTTTCTTTGGGTCAGCGGTATGGGTATGGCTTAGCTGGGTGCCTCTCCATCAGGGTCTTCCATGAGGTTACAATCAAAATGTCAGCTGTGCTGCATCTTCTGAAGGTCCAACCAGAGTGGGGGTCTGGGGTAGGGGGAATCTGCTCTCAAGCTCACTGGGGCCTGCATACAAATGAACTTCAGAACATTCCTGCCCCAGCTGAGTTTTTTAGATGAGACTTCAGCCCCAGCCAACACTTTGATTCCAGTTTGCAGGGGACCTTGAGTGAAACTACCCAGCTTTACATTCTTTTTATTATTATTATTATTTTTTTATTGTTACTTAAATTTTTTTCCCCAGTGTTCCAAGATTCATTCCCCATTCCCCACACTCAGTGCTCCACGCTTTAGGTGTCCCCAGTACCCACCACCAGGCTCTCTCATCCCCCCACCCCCCTCCCTCCAAGTCCCTCAGTTTGTTTCTGTGTCCAAAGTCTCTGTTGTTTTGTTTCGCTCCCTGGATTACCCTACTTCCCATTTACTTTCCTTCTCCCATTGTCCTCCAGGTTACCCCTCATGCACCGCAAGTG